>VXBU01014129.1:431850-683283 GCA_013400315.1 Bombycilla garrulus
GAGCATGTCAACCTTGAGTGCTTGAAAAAAATGCTTTACAAATTACCCTTGTGATTTGGCCACCATGAAATACCAACACTTCAATGCTGGGTGCTGGCATTTGATTTCCAACTGAAACACTGAACTCCAAAACCAGGGTGTTCTATGTCAGGTCAAAAAACCCCAATTGTTTTTTTTTGTTATGTTGAAATTTTTGTTTACACTGAAAAAAGACATAGAAGAAATGCTTCAGTCTTTCCAAAGCAGGATTTCTTAAATTTATTATTTTCGAAATTTTTTTATTGTTTTGCTCTATTTGAACACAAACACATTTTGAGAGGTATTTTCCTTCATGCAAACATGATGTTACATTCAACTTCTAGTGGGTTGGCTCAGCAGACTGGCTGAAGAGAAAGAACTCTGTTGATTCTGTCAGTTTGTTTTGTAGGAAAAGGCAGAACTCCCATGTATCAACACAGAAGGAAAAAAATCCACAAAAGCTGAGTGGTGATAAGAAAAAGTGGGAGGGGCCAAAGAGAAACTTGCCTGTGAAAACTTTTTGTAAGACAACAGCAATGAGGTAGAGAAAATGAGCATTTCTTTCCTTGGAGCTGTTGCTTTCTCTGAACTTTACAACAAATTCCTCCTTCCATTATAAATAGAATATTAACTGTCCTGCTCAAAGTAGAGCATCCTCCTGGCTTCTTGCAGGACAGTCACAAAGCAAGGGAGGAAAACAGGGAAGGAACAGAGTTCTGTCATTAGCTTGTTTCAAAAGGAGGTAAAGAAAATGTAATCACTGCAGACTGGAATGACAGGGTGAAGTCGCACAGCTGGTGGGAAGGATGGTGGGATGAGTGGTAGGTGGGGAGGAGCCCAAAGGGGAAGCAGAGAGGAGTGCTCATGCAGATGTGATGCAGAGTGTCCTCAGCTGAGCCTGCATGGCAGGAGCTCAGAGACGGGAGGCCACAAAGGGTTGTGTGAGGGGTGTTTGGGATGCATTGCATGGGGATCCATGTTTCCGCTTGAGTCACTGAACTGTTCTCTCAGTTTTGGGGCAGGAACAAGTTCTGCCATGACTATCCATACCACAGGGCTGGCGAGCTGCTCACCCTTCTCTAAATGCTTTTCAGTGAGGCATTTCTCTGCGCATTAAACAGTTCTGAGATATTCAGCTCTTAATTGGCACAAGGCATATCCTAAGAGTAGTTTGGAAATAGAAGTAGGAAACACTATGGAATTGTCATGCTTATAAAGCTTATGTGTTTTCTGTGCTGTTAGGAGTGCCAGCCTCTGGGGATCTGCTTGTACCTCTGCATCTGATGGTGGAGGAAGAGGAGAGAAGACTGAAAAGCACTGTTTTATTTTGCTCTGTTGTGTTTTTGTCAGTAATAGAAAACAGAGATTAAAGTCAATTCCAAGAACCTTAAGTGGTACTCAGCTTTTTAGATGCAACGTATTTACAGCTCCAGCACAGCAGACCTTTCTTCTGCTATTTGTCATTCAGAAATTGAGCCCAAAAGCTTTGCCTGTCTCCCATCACCTGTTTCCAACATCATCTTCCATTATGCACAGTTGTGTTATCAAGCACTACCTACAAAACATGTCCCAGAAACATCTGTGTATCTCCTTAACTGTCCTGTAGCCTGTGGCTTTCAGTGCATCCCAGACAATTTGTGGTGAATGATGGGTCTCTCCTGGTGTGTGCTGGTGATCCATGTCCCTGTTGAAAGTATCCTCATCCCAGATTCCATAGGAGGACAGGGTGAAGGGTCAATAGATTCACAGTGGCTCTCTCTGGCCAGGCCCTGCTTGGGGTGCAGAAGGACAGGGTTGGCACCCAACAGGAAAGGAAAGTCTTGCTGCCACAGGCAGGCACTAGCAATAGAAACAGTGGAAGTTTTTTAAGCAAGATGTAGTTAATCTAGATGTCCCCAGACAGTGCTGAAATGAACACAACTGTTTTAAGGAGGAAAGACTTATGTGGATAATGAGACCGGCCCATAGTTACTCAAGGATCCTTGTGAATCCTCCCAGCTGAGAATATTCTGTGATTAACTCAGGGGCTGCTTCTCTTTTGCTGTATTTCTTTTTTCAAATGATGGCCATGGTCCTTTTATCTGAAAGGGTTTGAATCAACTGTGAACTGCCACAGTTAGGGGGGACAAAACCCTTCCCTTTAAGGGCAAGTTATTACATAGCGGATTGTTGTGAATTTTCTGGTACTATCCTCTGAAGCACCTTGTGGTGGCCAAGGAGAGAAGCTGACCATGGGCAGAAATTGTGTGGGTCTCCTTTTAGTTTTCCAAATCATTTGCAGGTCCCAAAACTCACTGGGAAAGATATTGGGAATGAGGCTGTGGGAATGGAGAGAAGCAATGAGGAAGGGCTGGAGTGGGGTGGGGAGAACATGTGCATGGGTTTTGCTTGTAATTAGGAGATTTAAACTTTGAAAGAAGTTAATTAATAATGAAACTTCTGACTGAATGATGTAGATTATGAAGACCAGCTTTGTCAGCAGCTGCAATTAATTACAGACTCAGGCACAGGGAAAAGGAGGGGTTGAGGGATGTGGGAGAGGGGAGGCATCACCAAAAGAAAGCTGATAAACCTGGCTGCAGGCTGTTGCTGTGGTGACAGGAGGTGGTAGCTGTGGTTGACAACGGTGACACAGTGAAGGCAGCAGATAGTCCTAATTACCCCTTCCACCGACCCAAGCCAGCAGCAATCCCTCTTGATTTGGGGTGGGGGATGCTGTGGTTTTCACCTTGCACTTTCTTCATTTCTGCTGCAGGTTTGATGTGCTTTTTTGGTGTTTCCAACAGCTCTGAAAGGAAAACAGTGGGGCAGTGGCTTTTTCTAATGTCACTGTAATAGGCTGGGAATGGCCAGCAGTTCTGCAATATTCTGGGGAAGCCTGGACAATGCTGGCAAACCTTGAGAGACGATATCTAAAAAACAGGGGAGAAGAAATCATCTGCAACTGGTCATAGAATTTTGAGTAGGAGATGAGATTGCACAGCTGGCCTAAGTTTCAAGCTTTCTGGGAGTGCTTGCCCTGGCTTGTCAGGTCTTGTGCTTCAGGGTGTCACCAGATACTGACAGCACCATGGTCTGCATGGTCTTGTGGGAGGCAGTGCAAGGGCAGCGAGAGAAACATGGAAGCGTGATGCCCTGGTATTGCTGCTGCTAAAGCATGTACATAGAAGTGTAGATCTGTGTTAGATAAAAACTACTGACTTCCTTGAGCTTGGCTGTAGTCAAAGTAGTGCTCTCTGCCACCATCTCTGGTGTCATGCTTTTTGGAGAAAAAAAGCTAACGGGCATTTAAAACAGTTTCTGCTTTTCTTTTGTCATGCATTAATTTAGCCAGGAATGTTTGAGGCCGTGGTTTTGTCCTCATGTCTTCTAACCCCCTTATGCGCAGGGAGAAGGACTTTGGCAAGCATTGGCTCAGCCTGCTCTGAAACTATTTTGGCCCCTTGAAGTATGTCATTCAGCACTGATCCCTCTATCAGGGCTTCACTGGTGCTGCCTTTCCAGTAACTGTCAAAGCACCTGTTGCAAAATGGAAAGGCTGAGAGAGCTGGGGGCTGCTCAGCACGGAGGGGAGAGGTGGTTTAGGGAGCTCTTATCCACGTGTATTGATACCAGATAGGAGGAGTAAGCAACACAGACTGCTCAGTAATGCCCCATGACAGGGCAAGAGGTAATGGTCACAGCCTGAAAAGTGGGATCCGTCCTATTTAAACTTAAGAAAACACTTTTCTTCAGTGTAAATAGTCAAATGGATGCAACCCTGAGCAATCTACTGTAGATGATTCAAGCAGGGAAGGTGGACACCATGACCTCTAGAGGCCTTACCAACATCAATCATTCTGTAGTTCTGTAATGGAATGGTGACACCAAACAGATTTTGAAGAGTCCAGAAAAGAACTGCAGTCTTATGTGAAAACCCTGTGTGAGCTAATGGAAACCTCTCAAATTGCTTTCCTGTGCTTCAGACCTGATCATTAAAGAAACGTGCAAGAGAGAGGAAGGTGTAAACTTGAAGATGTGTTGCATAGACCCTGAGTGAAAATACTGTTTGTGCCCTTTTGGGGCATTCCTTTCAGAAAAGGGCTCTGGTTTTGAAGCCTTCATTGAGGGTGGGCTTTGTGTGCATTACTTTGTAGAGCACATGGGATTAACTTAATGAGGGATAGTGATAACACATTCTTAAAATCACCTTAGAGCATAACTGGAACAGTAGAACTAGCACCCTGCTCTTGTCTGATTTTGCAGCTGAAGGTAGCTCACCACAAACCAGGTGGGGGAGAAGAGAGAGAATTAATAATCTTCTAGATCAGATTGTGTAGTTTAGTCATAAATCACTGTCACAGAATGAGTATGGAAGAGTTGCTCAGAACAAACCACAGAAGCTGATAGACTTTCAGAAGTGATCAGAGATATAGGCCACTCTTTTAGATTCAGTGCTGAAAGGACTGAAAATGGATGCACTCAATGAGTTGTATTTTAAGTGGATAATTTTGTGCCTCTTCTATTTAAAAAGTATGAAATTGTCTGACAGTGGGAACTGGTCAGGTACGTTATTGTGAGGTGTGCAAAATGCCCAAGAATGTTTCTCCCAGAAGCTGGAGGTCTATTCACTCTACATCACTGCTTTGCAATGGGAACACTGGAAAGTACTGCACAAATGCACCCACTTTTAGAGCTAAAATACTGTAAATGGGTTCTTGGATAAGCGTGTATCAGGCTTTAAAACTCCTCCAGGAAGAGAGAGATGGTGAGAGGGGGCAGCTAGAGTGTGTAGAGTACAAAGGCCACACAAATACACCTTTTTTATCCACCTCTCTAATACATAAATGAAGTGGCTCTTGATGAAATTATAAGACAACAAATTAATAATAAATAGGAGGCAACAGTTTTTAATGTAAAGTATAATTAGCCAATGTAGCTCAGGGCTGCCAACTATTATCGAAGCAGATATTTTAGCAAGATTATCAACAAAGGATTCAAATGAATAAGCAAAGCATCTGCAGGGACACCAGTGTAGCTGAGAAAACAATTATAAGGACTATCAATCCTCGTGCTTTAGGGCATAAACAGATCACCAGCTGAAACACAATTTCTCCTCATAGTTACTAAGTAACTTGGGCATGTTGAGGAGTTTATACAGCCTGGGTCACTGCTGGAGGCGTAGTAAGAGATCAGACGGACAGGAGGCTCCTCTTTACCAAGTTTCTCTGAAAGGGGACAAGGGAGAGTTCTGGTCTCATTTGTACCCCTTCCCAGAAGGGCAATAATCATGTAGAGATCAATCTACCCATTTTGATTTAGATCCCTAGATCCTGGAGTTCTCTGATACATTTAAGTATAGGGCACCTTGGGAAGTCTCTTCCACATATGTGGAAGATTCAGTAAAGCAATGAGGGAAGGGATTCAGCAAATCCCCAAACAGGAGAGGAGCAAGCATGTGTTTGACTATGGCAATGATTTGACTTGTGTAAGTACTTTAGGCCTTTTTTGCCGCCTCTACTTTCCCTTTTACAAAAGAGTTTTGGCTTGATCAAAGAATGGCGTAGCGATTAACTAAGTGCAGAGAAGGTAGGAATGTAATAAATCAGCCTACCAGCACTTCTTTTGCTTAATTTTCCTATTTTGTTGCTTTGAGCCCAGAGCCAAGCTTATCTCAGCCATGATGCTTTTGCAGAAGTTGTCCTTGACTCTCTTCCACCTGGTTCGAGTGTGTCAGCATGATGGTGATTTTGCTAAACTGTGTTACCCTGGGAATGTACCAGCCATGTGAGGATATGGACTGCCTTTCTGACAGGTGTAAAATCTTGCAGGTAAGCAGATTTCCTTCTTGTTGTGATGGTGCTTCAGTCCAAGTCACAGATTTTCATGCATGCTTTCCTTCAGCGTGTGGGCAATACCCTCCCAGAGAGGCTGGCAAGACTGTCCCTGGCAGTGAGCTATCCTGTTGTAAAATGGCAAGAGCTTGCTTTGAAGAGGGGAATGGGACAAGAGAGAGAATGAATCAACTTTACTTGTGACTATGCAAAACTGAACACTTGCTAATATTCCTGAACCTGCACGTAAGCAGGGACACAGACCCATAGGTCAGGGTTAAGCCGGGGAGAAATAACTAAGGTTACACAATCCAGGCAGGAGGGAATAGCAGCCTCCAATGCATTTGGTAGTCTGGTGATGTGCAAGACTATTAGTGATTCAACAGATACTGTGGCATTCAGGATGCCCAAAGGGAGAGGAAATAAAAGGAATGCTTATAAGGGCCATGAGTACATCCAGACTGTAAACACACCAGCTGTGCTTGATGCTTCCCCAAAGAGAAGGTGACAGCAAAGGGTGTCATTCACAGAACTGTTATTGCTAAGGCCTTCAGGTATCTGAAGCTTCTCTGTGGTGGGTACATGCTGTCCAAGCTGTGTGGGAAGCTGCACTATGTCCTCAGCTGAGCCATCTGCAGCAATGTATGAGGAGTCCCTCCTGCGGGGATCTTGGAAAAACAGTGTCGTCCTGGCCAGGTTTAGATATGCTGGTGCTGAACCAACACCACTCTTCAAGTCTATGTAAGGAGTTTCTGAGTCTGCATCAGTTACTTCACCTGTGGGTGAAAAAACTATAAAAGCCCTCACTGAACTTGAGCAGCAAGAAACTGTGATGCCAGGGCTACGTGGAAGAAACTTTTACAGTCTTGCCTCTATCTCATTTTCAGGAGTACTTAAATTAGTATTTTTCTCACATTCTGTGTTTTAAAGCCCAAGACTGAGAATGTTTGTCAAACACGCTCTTGGGTTTCTGCTTGGCAGGTGTTTGATGATTTCATCTTCATCTTCTTTGCCATGGAAATGGTCTTGAAGATGGTGGCCCTGGGGATCTTTGGCAAGAAGTGCTACCTTGGAGATACCTGGAACCGCCTGGATTTCTTCATTGTCATGGCTGGGTAGGTTGATAATTTCTGGGGTTTTTATTCTGGGTTTACTAGAGTCTTGTACTGAACAGAAATGATGTAACTGAGCAGAAAGTTTCCACTTTGGTATTACTTTGGTGCAGCTGCCAAGCTGGAATCAGGCATGCTAGGGTTAGCAGGCAATGGAAGGAAAAGCAGACAAGGTAGATTAACTCCTCAGCTGATAGGCAGCCATCTATCTAGCACAACTTCAGTAGAGGGTATTAATTTGTAGCAGCTGAAGAGCTTGCCCTGAAACATTTCTGCGTTTTTGTGTTTTTAAAATATCTAGGTAGAAGAGGTGTAACCTTTACCAGAACCAAACTAAAACTAGCATTTCTGTTTCCAGAAGCTGTGTTTCAAGGGTAGGAACGTAGGTTTTTTATTCAGGGCTTCTTGTTTTTTGCATTGCACCAGCATTATGTGCAGTACTATTGGGACAAGTTGACATTTGAGGGTTTTTACAACAAAGTTGCTATGGTGAAGCTTTGATTTTTTTTTCCCCTCTGCATGTATGAAGTGGAAAGTCTACCAAAATTTGCCTGTGAAATCACAGCAAAATGTCCATTTCTGAAACCAGTGGGCTGTGCTTTTTTTCCCCAGAAGTCTAATTTTCGATTAGAACACCTTGTGGGATAATAAAAAAAAAAATCAGAAAGAAATATGTTATATTGATCTTCTCATAGGAAAAAAAAAAAGTGAACATCTTTTGAGATAGAATCCATCAGTTTTATTTTTCTTTAGCCAGGAATTACCAGCTCCACTATTGCCTGGAAGTGCATGTATTACTGACTTAGCAGTGAGTTTGAGCTCACTTTGTGGAGTTTTCCCCCGTGGTGTGGAGCAGCACCATCTTTATATTTGCTTTTGACAGAGTTCTTCTACAGCAAGAGTTGAAAGTCATTCCCTCTGGAGGAGCAGATAATTGTTTGCTTCTGGGAGGAGCAGAGATTTTGAAACTCAGCGCATCTGTAAAAATGTGAAGGCTGATTCTCAGCCAGGTTGTGCATGAAAGGAGGATAGGCAGATGAAAGCTGTAGGCTTTTCTAAATTAACACAATATGTGTGAGACGAGAAGACCTTTCTTGTAGCTGAGCCTGCTGCGATTAGCATCTGATTTTAAATGGCCAGACATGAGGAGTGTCAGTTAAAGCCCCTGAGACATGGTGCTGAGGAAAGACAGATCACTCTATGTTCTAGCCTGTGCTCCTGGTGGCTAAATTGCTGGACACTGGATGTAGGGAATGCAAGACCCCAGCACAGCAGCCTTTGGGGAAGGAAACACTGGGTATGTTTGAAAAGGGGACCCTGGAGCCCATGGTGCTCCTCTGTGTGGGTGACATGCTGCAGTATGCTGGAAGAAAGACTCTGCTCCAGGTGGGCACAGGAAAACCAGCATATGAGGTTAAAAGGCTTGGGAACTGGGGGTCTTGCTCTGCCTAGGGTCCCTGCAAGCACGGTATGTGAGTGGTGCTGAGCTCATATCTGAAGATCCCAGTGGCACAATATTAAATGAAAGAGGGAGAGCTCAAACACTTCATGCAGAAAACAAGTGAAATCCACACTACGTAGACAAGAAGGGAGCAAACTCCCTTACATATTTCCTTCTGTCACCATTGCTGGCAGGAATTTGAGGAGAGACAGAGTCTTTTGTGCATCTGATAGCAGTACCAGGAAAAAAAAAAAGCTCATATCTGAACATCTCTTAATACCAAGAAGACTTCGAATCAACTCCTTAGATATGAAATAATCTGTGTGGAGGATTTTTTATTTCAGGTCCAAAACTGAATGAAATTTGTTTCCTGATTTCTATTCAATTGTCCTCATGAGGTGTCAGAATGAAATGATAGTAATCTCATTAGAATATCTGATCTCAAAGGATTTCTGCTAAAGAGAAATTTTTCCATTTAGTTATATAGAACTAATGACTATATAATGTATTTCGAGTTATAAAAGCTTGCGGTTATTAATTCATTATTCTTTGAAATTCATTAAAATGTTCTGCACTGTTTAAATCAAATCCAAGGCTTTAACTTGTCCTTACATGCTGTAGGCTTTTGCTTAACCTCAAATGTAAGCCCCAACCTTTATCCTTATTGATTCTGCACCTGGATCATGGCTCCAGGTTACTGAAGCCAGGCTGTCCAGATGCTGCCTTAGCATCCTGACTTAGGAAAGACTCCAAGCATTAGGTCTTGCACATTTTCTCTGTGCCAGGGAGTTAGATCCTGATCAGATGCTAATCAGTTTACTCTAACAGCCTTCTCCTTTTCATCATCCTGGGTTCTTGTTTTCTCTAAGAGAGGTCATAAACGTGGCTCTTAAGGAAACATCCCTGATGCTGGGGAGCAATGCTCAGCCTAGAGTCCATGTAGCTCCTCTCAGTTTCAAGAATATGTACTGTACTTTCCAGCCCTTTCTCCTCCCTTCTCCCTTTCCAAATAAACAACAACAAGGTTGCAAAGAATAGACTGCAGCATGGAAAAGTGAGGTGCAGGCAGAGCCCATTCCGTGGGGTATTCCTGGATAGCTGAGCTGTCTCCATCTGGTTCGCTGCACGACAGCAGGTTTCATCAAAGAGCATAATGATTGTTTGCTGCTATGGCCCCAGACAGTGTTTTGGTTACATAAACCATGTATTCAGGCAATCATTTGTAGTTATTTCCTCACTTCCTTGGAAAGCCAGAAGCTGTTTTAGTTAGCTGAATTCCCTCATGTGCCCTTGCCCTGCTTGCCCCTGCAACCCAGCAGCTCAAGGAGGAAGACTCCATTGTCACTAAAAATGTTCCGTTTCCATGGCAATAGGAGCTGACATCACCAGAACTTTCTCCCCTCTTGAACACTCCCTCCCCCAACCACCTTCAAAATGTTTGGGGTTTTTTTTCTGAAAGCATTAGGGGGAAAACCAAAACAACAGTTATAAGTTAATGTTCTCCCTCATTGTTCCCCTCAGAGCTCCAAATATCATATGAAGCAATTTGGTTTGAAGAGTGCCAATGCCCCTGTGCGCACAAACAACCAGGGCTGCAGATTCAGCTTGTCGATGCTCCCATTCCCAACTGCTTGCTGGTGACAGGAGGTTGCAAGTTCCCAGACGTTTCAAGCAGACTGTGCTCATCACCACCAGCTGTTCTGGTGGGAGTCCCTCTTCCCTTCCATTTGTGATTAGGTCTCGTCTGTCGTCATTTGTTTCCCACAGTGATGGGTGTGTTTGGGGAGCTTAAACTGAGGCAACTTCAGAGGGCAGCTTCCTCAAGTTGAGAGCCTATGATGGTTTGAAAGCTGAGATAATGAGAAAGCTAATCAGATTGGAAATGTCAGCCAGAATCTATATGTGTGTGAGTTTAGGGGAAGAGTCACTTGTTGCCGGGCTCATACTCATCAACTTTTTCAGCCAGGCAGTTCTCTAGCAACACAAGAGTGAACAATTGCCCCTGCTCACTCTGTTCTGTGAAACAGTTGCATTCACGTGTGGTTGGAGATGATGCCACTGTCCCTCAGGAAAGGAGATATCATCCCTTTGTATATCTGACCTGAGAGTCTCCCTGACCTTGGGGCAATTCCATGTAGAGAGTGGTTGTTCTGCCTCTCATGATCCAAGTGCTGTAATTAACCTCTGTGGTGGGAATTCTGTCTGTCTTTACCTCTTCTGTGGCATCTCTGGGACTTGCTGGTAAATTAAGGGGCAGAGGACTTCAGTATGTGATGGGGGGAGGTAGGGGGGTGTGACTGTGATTACACGTGTGTACCCAAAAATATACCCAAAATCTTTCTCTAACTACTTGTTCCTTGAATTCCATTGACTGAGGAGAGGGTCTGTCTTTGACATAATGCTGTCTTTACCACTCTCTCCATTATCACCACGGAGTTTGCCATATGGATCTCAAACTGTGGTCAAATTCCATCCTGTCCTTACCTTTGGTGTGAGGAATGGCAATTTGGATATTCTGGTATTTTGAGATATTCTTGTGGTGTTCTTAAACAGCTTTTAATAGTGCTGCATTTCAGAACAAGATACACATTCTGTCAGTGCTTCAGTCTACTTCAGTGCTGTTGGTTGTAATATTGTATTACTATTCCTGCCTGAAATTTCCTGTTTCCTGTAGCTAAGTATTGCTGTAGCCTGTCCATTCAATCACAGCACCTCACTATCAATTCATTCAGCTGCTTTCTTCATTGCCTCTAAGCTTAATTTATTGGGGGTTTTTTTCCCTGTCTCTTCTGAAGAGAGAAAACCCCTTCCTATTAGTAGGAACAGGAAACTTTGTTCACAGATGTATGTTGGTTCCATTTTTTTCACACTGGAATACGTATTTGCATTTCCAAAGCAGTTAATGCCGTTCTATGCCTGACTTGTCATCTTTGTTTTCTTTTCTGTTCTCCCAAAAATACACCTCAACTGCAAAATCCATCAGTGACTTTTTTTAGTTTTCTGTCAGGTTGTGATAAACAAATAAAGAACAGAGTGGTAAGAATTGTGCATTATAGAAGTACATCTGCTCACAAATGAATGCCCATTTAGTGTTGCAAGTGAAGTTTATTACTTAGACAGTTTTTCTGCAGCCAATGTATGCCATGATGATTACATATCATCCCAGTCGTATCAACCTAATTACTTGTGTGAACCAGACTTGTAATCTCATAAGAGATTATAGCACATTAGTTTGATGATGTCTATTTTTCCTTAAACTTGTATTGGTTATGGTTAACTTTGTTATCCACTTTTAATCCATAATCTATCCAAGATGCATATTGACAATTTTATTACTGTACTGCCACCAGCATCAGTTCTGTCATTGGGATCACTGTGTACTGGCACAGCACCAGAATTCCTTTGACCCTTGGATGCTTTCCCAGTTTTCGAGTCTGATCAAAAATTATCAGTACTGGTCCAGATCTTTTCTGGCTGTCTCTTTTAAAACTCTAGCATACAAATTGTCCAGGCTTGCTTAGCTTAGAAAATCCCTATTTAGGCACAGCCTGAAATACTTGATCACAGCTGGAGCTGAAATTAGCTCATTATGATCAATGGTGCACATATATCATCTGACCTTCCCCAGAGGACTTTTTTAACTGATGTTTTGTGCCTTTTTTACACTGTTAGTGACAGTTCTGTTTTCTTGTTCCAAAACTTATACAATTTTATGAGCTCTTTCAGTTCTCTTACAAATTTTTGACAAGTCCATCTCCTAATTTATATTCATGGGTATCACCTTCCCCTCTCCTGATATTACATTGCTGCTTTTGCTTTCACTCATGTTGTACTATCTTTTTAGCCTGTTTACCTTTCCTGTCTCTCCTGAAGCTTCTTGGATACCTGATAAATATTCCTAAACACCACTAGACTGTACTCCACAGCTTATGAATTGCAGTCTGACTACTTTGACACTTGGAGCTATTTAAAAGACACATAGATGTGACTGGTGCTTAAAAGACAGGGTTTAGTGGTGGACTTGGCTAGGTTGAGTTGGACTCAATGATCTTAAAGGATTTTCCAATTTAAATTATTTTACGATTCTGTGGCTGTTTCTGTCTGCTTTCAAATTCATGTATATGACCTCTCAAATCCACCATATATCTGGTACTGTTGATGACCTTACGGGGTTGGACATAACACATGCAGTCAAGTTCTATAATATATTTTTAAAAAGAACTTGATATACAATCTCTTTGTCTTCCATTCTTGAATACAATTTTCTGTGATTTTTAATGCTGTGAACTTCCAAGGATATTTAGGTACCCCCAATGCATTGCTCAAATTTAATTCGTAGAGGTGAATTGGGAGAGTGTTTTTATCAAGAGACCTAGTCAGCCTGTATTCTGGTGTGTTCTGGACATACCTAATCACACTCATAGGACCATAGATAATCAGGGCTGGAAAGGGCCTTGTGCGGTCTCCACTCCAATCTTGCTGCTCAGAGGAGAGTCAACAGCAAACTCAAGTTAGAGTTTTCCAGTCAAATCTTGTCTGCCACCACAGATGGAGATGGCATCATCTCTCACCATCCCAGCCCCACTGCTGATGTATCTCTGCAACTGCTCTGAACCTCCTTTTCCTCCCTGGTTTTGTGTTTGATGTGTCTTATTCTCCTGCCATGTGCCGCTGTGAAGATTTGGGCTTAATCTCATTGACTGCCTTCTAGGTACCAAGGAACTGGTGTTAGGTCCCACCAAAATCAATGCCTCTCCAAACTGAACAAGCCCACATCCTTCAGCCTCTCCTCACAGGACAAATGTTCCAGCCATGAGCACCTTGGTGTGACCCATCACTGAACTTGCTTCAATTTATCAGCACCTTATTTTATAGGAGGGCCAAAAGTGAATGTGGTGTTATAGATGTGGTCTACCAAGTGCAAAGTAAGGGGAATAATCCATCCCTCATCTACCAGCTGCAATCCAACCGGTGCAGCTTGGTATGGCATTGAGCTTACCTACATAGACCTGTCCCCCAGGACTAGCAGCTCCTTTTCAGCAACACTGCTGTCCATCAGTCCAGCCCAAATGCAGGACCTTGCATTCATCTGTTGAACTTCATGAGGCTCCTGTCAGCCTATTTCTCTAGCCAGGAAGAATTCTCTATATGGCAGAAAATTAATCTGTAAGTATTTTGTCACCAACTCTGTACTAGAAAATGCCATTTCTGACAGTGTGTTACTTCCCCTCTCTGTCCACTTGAGTCTCCCTGCTAAGTTAAAATCCTTGATTTTAATATTCCTTTCATGCAGATTTTCCCACCAGGCCTTCCTAATGCCATTTAGGCATTATGCTCATAAAATGAACAATTCTTATTCTCTTTATTACTCAGGCCCCTGGCACAGATGTAGAGGCAACACTATTTTTCTCCTCTTTACATCTTTTAGTGCCTTGATTAGTTTTGTTCTTGACATGGAGATTCTGTAAGAATTAACTCTTTTCCTAGTTTTATCACTTTCCCCTTTGGTCTTTTATTTAATTTTCTGACTGGTCTTTCAGGTCCCTGAAATCTAATTTTTCTTCTAATGAAATGCTGGTTAGTATTTCTGCACAAGATCAGCCCAGTTCTCTGCCAGTCTCATGCTCCATGTGGTAGGCCAAGCCAGCACTTCGTTAGCAGATTCCTCCATCACCTCTTTGCCTGCTGGCCAGAATGTGCCACTAAGGAGTTCAGCTGAGTATTTTTTGTCCAGCTTCTTCAGAAAGGGACATAAATCCAACTCTATAATATGTGGTAGATCTCTCATGACAAGAAAAACAATTAGTTTTGAAACACATCCTAATGGGCCAATACTGTCCTTTAAGTCTGAACAGCTTCCTCAATTTGTTTTTTAATTTCACCTATAGTGTGGCAGCACAGTTCTCCTGGAGCTCCACTTCTTTTCCAAAGGATCCTTTCCTTTCTGAGTAGTTATGCAACCTTTAGGGAGAGGGGTTTGTACAGTTGAAGATTCCTTTTCAGGTGAGCCTGACAGCCCCTTAGGCTGAGCAGAGCACTTCTCAGTCCCTGTGCCTTTTGGCCAGCTGCTTCTTCAGGGGTGCTTTGTGCAACTTCCACACTGGGCTTCTGGAAAGTATTTCTATTAACTGAGATATTACTTTTACAATTTCTTTCTGATAGTTCTCTGCTGTCCTTGAGTTCTGTTCCCCATAACTCCCTAGATATGGCATCCTTTCCAAAGACCTGGAGTGATGATGCCTCCCAAATTCATTCATCCAAGCTTTTTCAAACGTGTGCAGCATCACTGTGAACACCAACTTTCTCCCTACATGGAAAGCACTTCTGGACCCAAGTTCATCCCTCTAAATTTCAGCCTAGGAGAGGGAACTGGCAGCTCTCTGAAGGATGTGAAGTACCAGCTCCCCATCCTCAAATGCCCACCTGTTTCCGGGAAACAAATCCATCACTGTGTGGTGCCCTTCCACACTGGGAAGATGCCTCTTAGCCTGAAACACACCAACTGGCCTTAATCTCACAAGATGGGGAAGTGTTGCCAATCTTTTGCTTTTTCTTTGCTTTTAATTAACTGCAGTCCTTCAGGGACCTGGCCAGAATTTGCATAGTTATGACTTTAAAATCTCAGATCATTAAATACTTATTAGCAGCAGGGTAAACAG
Organism: Bombycilla garrulus; assembly: GCA_013400315.1. Lineage (NCBI taxonomy): Eukaryota > Metazoa > Chordata > Aves > Passeriformes > Bombycillidae > Bombycilla > Bombycilla garrulus. The sequence continues at coordinate 446,894 of VXBU01014129.1, forward strand.
CAGAATGCTCAGAAAAATCCTAGTTAGCTAATGTTCGATGCCAAATAGAAGTCTCCATAAAATTATGGCAAGCTAAAGAAAATTGTAATAAATATAGCAATTAAGTGTTTCAAGTAGTGATCAGAAAAAGATGGAAACCAGCAAGCAGCAGGCTAAATAGCATCTTAACCAAAGGTAGAAATAGCAGCAGCACAGCTCTCCCCTCAAACATGCACTCACTTTTTCCTCCTTAATGATACTAATTATTTCATTTGCTTTCTCCCAGTAAAACTATCCCTAGATGTGCAACATATTGAAATGAAAGCAGTCATCAAAACGAAATGAATCACACCAGAGGAGAATCAAAACAAGGAGGCAATGCTACCCTGCCTGCGTAACGTGTAGTTTTCAATTATTGCCTCTGATTTTTTGCCTTCCTGAAAGCTAATTCCCTGCCATGTGAATGTTAGCTTTCTTTAAAAAAAGACAAAAACACAAACCCCCAAAAAAGGTAAAACCAGCAGGCTTATAGGACCAAAATGCAGACATTCTTGTCTATTTTCCTCTTTTTTTTTTTCCCTAAGCAGTGAAATACGGAGCTCAGAGCCTGTGTTCTGACTCTTGGTTTTTATAAGTGAGGCCACATCACTCGCATTCAGTCATCTGAGCTTGGCGAGTACTTCTGGCTTTCTTATCACAGTGTGAAAACCTGCTTATGTCTTTTCGTATCATGTCTCTGAAACTATTAAGAAACTCTGACATTTTCTCTTAGTACACAGTTTGGAGAGAAATCTGAGTGTTCCAGGGTGTGAAATAATCACATTCCAGGCAGCAAGGGACCAGTCTCACAGGCTCTGGAAGCTTTCAGTGGCTTTTGCTTGCACAGCAATATAAAAAAAAAGTAAAAAAAATATTTTATACTGGAGGGGGGAGAGTTGCAGGTTTTTTTTTAAGAATACAAAGCATCACAGCTCAAGAGCTGACTGTGTAATTACTAATTGATCTATTGCTCCCTGAGGAAATGGCTTTTTATTAACAGAATTATAAACTGTTTATTATTCTTATTTATTATTATTATTATATTTTATAAATGGGGAAAAGAGTGTAATTTTTGCATTTCGTGTTTTACTAGTAAGATTTTGTTTTGGTTTTTTTTTACTTCTATCTTTCAGTTTTCATGTCAGCAGAGAGTTGTCTTTTTGCAGCATAATGAGCTCTAAATTTAAAAGAGATAAGCAGGACTACTTAGCTTAGTACACTGTGGTTTTCAAAGCAGTTTGGAGGCCTACTGTGTTATTCCACTTTATCTGTGGTAGATGTTGAAAGGATTTTGCATCANGTAAAAAAAATATTTTATACTGGAGGGGGGAGAGTTGCAGGTTTTTTTTTAAGAATACAAAGCATCACAGCTCAAGAGCTGACTGTGTAATTACTAATTGATCTATTGCTCCCTGAGGAAATGGCTTTTTATTAACAGAATTATAAACTGTTTATTATTATTATTTATTATTATTATTATATTTTATAAATGGGGAAAAGAGTGTAATTTTTGCATTTCGTGTTTTACTAGTAAGATTTTGTTTTGGTTTTTTTTTACTTCTATCTTTCAGTTTTCATGTCAGCAGAGAGTTGTCTTTTNCGTAAGATTTTGGTTTTGTTTTTTTTTTACTTCTATCTTTCAGTTTTCATGTCAGCAGAGAGTTGTCTTTTTGCAGCATAATGAGCTCTAAATTTAAAAGAGATAAGCAGGACTACTTAGCTTAGTACACTGTGGTTTTCAAAGCAGTTTGGAGGCCTACTGTGTTATTCCACTTTATCTGTGGTAGATGTTGAAAGGATTTTGCATCATCTGTTTAGGATGCATGTGGAAGCCTGGCCCTAGAGGCACCAAACTGTGCAAAATGGGTGCAAATGCAGTTTGTTCTTCAGGTATGTCTATATAGATATATCTATCTATCCCAAATGAGTTGATAGGAGGCTTAGTGCTGGGATCTGCCTGGCAGCCCTATGCCTCCTGCACCACCACGTCCATATAGCAAAAGATCAGGTCCAAATGATGAAAGACTCTTTAACTTTTGCCATAGGCTGCTGGACCTTTGGGGAAAATAAAGATGTGTCTCTAGATGTAAAGCAAAACGGTGGGCATGGGGCAGAAATCTTCAGAAAATAGGTCCTGGCTGGGAACCCTGTTGGGCTGGCAAGTAGCCTGTGTGCATCCTGTGGCTCCAGACTCTGAGCAGAAGCAGTAGCCCTCTGCTCTTGTCCAGTGTCTGGTCAGGCCTCATCAAAATCTCCTGGCTCTGCTTCTGATATGTCCAGATGGATTTACAAGAGATTGGATTGATATTCCAGCTCTCTTTGTGTACAAGCTCAGGCAGGGCCAGCCTTAGCAAGGGTTGACAGGAGGTATCTTGAATGCCATGTGCCCCATGCTCTAGACCTTTATCTGTGTGCTTTTCTTCCTGCCTATTTGTGCACCCTTCCTCCTGCCTCATTGCTCTTACTCCATTGCTGGTGGTCTCCACTCTCCAGGGAGCTGTGGACCCCAGTAAGTGGATTTTACTGCCTGCCTTCCCTTTCAACAGCACAGATTGAGTTGATGGAGTCTCTGGGGTGGCCTGGCCAACCCTGTTCTCCATATTCCCTCCCACTGCTACACCTCTGGCCACAGAATACCAGGGCTGTGTGGATCTAGTGATGCACATGCTTTTTTTTACTTTCCTTCCCCCAGAATGGCTCAATAATGTAAGAGTGGAGATCTGGTACCACTGGAGTACATTGTCCAGAGCAAATTCCAGCTTTGCTCCTTCTTTGTCTTGTAGCCACAGCCTTTGAAGCCAGAGCTGAGGCAGTAAGATCTCCTTCTCATCCATGTCTGTATGACTGAGGTGGAAGGACTTTAGGGGTAAATCAGTCTCTCACCAGCCCATAAACATCAGGTGAAAGATTTGAGCAATCTGATATATCAAGTGCTAGACATTTTGGTAAATGAAGAGATATCAGCTCCAAGTTTTGGTATAGCTAGCTGAATAAAATGGCAGTCAGGGAAACTGATGGCCTCAAGTTTTTCCTATGGGCTGCTATGTTCTAGATCTTCAAAGTGATAGAAATTTCAATTTGCAAAATTTGATTGCCAAATCAAGGAGCCAAGGACAGAAAGGCATATTCTTGTACACAGAAGACATTGATTAAATCCCATCTAGCCATGGTATAGGTACACACCAGTCTTTGAGCTCTGACACAGCTGAGAAGCTGAAGGAATTCAGAGCAGATACCAGTCAAAGTCTTCTGACCTGGTCATATCAAGTGCTCATAGATGTAGGGATCAAATGGAAGTCCACAGGCGGAAAAAGCTTCACTTCCCACAGAGACCCATAGCAAGTCTGAAATTACAGCTAGAAAGTCACAGCAATGAAGTTTTTGGCTTCACTGACAAACCTAAATTTATTTGACAAATAAATATTAATTGATTGGGCTGCAGTTAATTAGATTTTGATTGAAAACTTCTATCAGGGAAGGGGAATTAGGCAGCTTTTGAATTTGAAAAAAACATATTGGCTTTGTGTCATAAGAAAAATACTGCCTCGGTATTTTTCATGAATGATTACAGAACAGGTTTTAAATACCATTTATTGGCTGCTAATTTTCAGCAAATAGAAGTTCAGAAGCCAAGGTTAGGGAAGTTAATAAGTATTTAATAAAGGTGTAAGGAGACGTATATATGAAGAGGTGAATGGTAATGTTTGAATTGTTTTAATAATGGATTTTATTGAATGTAACTGCAAAGTAGCAGCTAGCCAGGCATTGCATTAAGTGTATTATCTTGGGTCACACGTGCTGCAGATAAAGTCTGAATTTTCTGGACTCCTTACATGGTTTTTGTATTGTCACTATGTCTGTTTTAGATAGCTTTAGCTTTATTCCTCCATCCTGCTGGTCAGTCTGCTCTCCTGTGCCTGGCACAGAGGCAGCTGGCAGTGCATTTCTGCTGTTGGACATTGAGTGCTGCTCCTCTTGAGTGCCAAGGCAGATCCAAGCCCACTCTCGAGCTCACAGGTGCAGAGGACAAAATCAGTGCCAAGCTGTAGCTGATGAAGCTGTTCTGGTGTTGCTGAGGCCTCAGGAGCGTTGAAGGTTTCCATGCCCCCTTGTCCCCGTGTACTTGCTGTCTGCTCCAGTGGTGTGACACAGGACAGAGGTACATGAGACCGGGCACATTCTGGACAGGGTCAGTGGGCAAACAAATTGCTCACTTGTTCCCTGCAGTAGCTTGGCCTCACCTCTGTTTAACTCCAGGTCCTTCGTGTGTTCAGCTAAGCAGATTTACCTAAATGGAAAAATATGAAGGAAAGTCAAGGGGTAAATGGAAAAAGTGGGAACTAAGAAGAAATATTAAAATGAGAGGTGGAAATGTTGCAGGCAGGCATGTCAGAGGGATGTAGAGAGGCAGGGAGCAGGTGGCCTGCCTTGAGAGTGGGGAGGGAGGCAGAGCTCAGGTGGAGAGGCGTTCCCTGCCAGGCATCCCCCTGCTTCTGCAGGATAAACCCCATGCACGCAGCCAGTGCTCCTGTCCCATTTCCCACCCTGACAGTGTTCCCAACATGCATCAGTCTTAAGCTGTGTGGTGTAAGGACACTGCCTGTGCCAATCCCCTCTCCTTCTAGAAGAGTTTCATGTGGAAGGTTTTGAAAAAGAAAACCTCTAGCAAGAGAAGAAGAATTACTGTAAATATTCAATTATTTTGACAGCTCAGTACTCAAATTCCATCACAGATGAGAAGTTTGCCTGATTTAGCATAGTTTAAGCTTCTGAACCTGTCCCTCCACTCACCCACTCACACAAGAGGCCACAAAATACTTGAATGATGCCTGAAATGAGCTGCTGTTTCCCTCAAAAGGGAAAGTCTATTGTTTTCCTTTCCTCTCCTTCCCACATCCTAGGCTTTGATTGCCCCTAGACCTTAAAGAATTTATGGTGTTTACTACTAAGACATGCTTTAAGCAGCCAAGAAAGAGAGGAGAACAAGACAAAGGTTACTCAGGTCATGGGGGCTACTCTTCCTCATGTCACTGAGCTGCTACAAAGCAAGAACAAGGAGCCTGAGAGTCTCCTGGAGTTCAGTAGGTGGCAACCATTTTGTACTAGTTAGAACATTACCTTGGTTTGCAAATACCCAGCAAATGCAGGGTTTTTCAGGTTGCTGATGTGATAAGGATCCAAAAATCACCTCCCTGAGAGTCCAAACAAGCACAGTACACCTGATCCACCATCACAAGCTCTCTAGACACAGAAAATGTGAACCTCCTGACATAAACCTGCTGCCAGCTTCTGACCGTACACGTTCTGTGATGAGTCCTTTTCACTGTCCTCCTAATGCCATAAGTCATCTCCATGGATGCCGTTAGGAGGTGGGGTACAGCCCAAACCTAGAGCAGGTTAAGTGTCCATAGTTTCCAGGCAGTGGGAGCAGGGCTGGCTGGAGAATGATAATAACAGAAAGAGCTGGGCTAGCAACCCCTGAAATGCTGCAGATGCCCAGAGACTCCAGCAGAGTCATTCAGAGGTCCTATTTCATTAGAGAATGGAGGCAACACTTGGATTTGTCAGTTTTACCTACACAGAAGATGAGTGGGGTTTTGGTAATCAATGGAGTCTCACTTTACCTTGCTCGTCTGCATTGTGTGGGCATGCTATCATTGCACAAAGAGAAGACTGAGCATAAGCTGATGCTGAAGTGATTACTAGAAATGAAAAGATGAAAATGAGAGGCCCTAATGCAAAATTACACTGGAATTTCAGTGGAGTTGTTTGGATACAATCTGCATGACTACAATAGACATATCTCATCTGCAGGGATTTAGGCATCCTGGATTTCTTTGTTATTACAGCCAAGACCAGGAGGCCTCAGGAAGAACTGTAGGCAGAAGGGGTCTGTTAATCGAGCTGAAGCCCTGGAGCCTCCTAGGGTTGAGTTCATTTTTGTTACAAGTTGCTCTTTAAAAGATTTAGCAGTTGCCCTTTTCTAACCCATCCTTGGGAACAGCCTGCTGTTTTCCCTGGCAGTGTGATTGTCTGTTCAGCTTTTTTCTCTGGCTACACTGGAACATAATGGCAGTAAATCTGTGACTCTGTGGCCACTGAGGGCTGCAGGAGGCTGGCTTGCTGCTGTCTGAACCACATAGCTGAGTTAAGGCAGCATTTGTCTTGTGCTGAAAGGACCCACGGTCACAACTTGGATGATTGATAATTTTCTAGTGACACAGGGACTGTACTACATAGGTGGCAAACTCATTCCAGCTAGGAGAAGGCAGTGATGTGCACCTGGTTAAGCCACATGCTGTAGGCACAAGAGGACAAAACCCAAATGGTTTGAAAACATTTTAAAATTTATTTTGCATGGTTGAGGCTAAGTAAAGGTGTTACCTCCCCGCATTGATTTCATGTCACCCCAAACCCTGTGCTTTTCCCCTGTGCTTGGTTTCTCTCAGGGCCACAGCACTGTTCAGGACTTCTTATTTGGCTCCACAATTTAGAAAAAAATACTTTTTGAAATTAGATGTATTTTGGACCAACAGCTTACTTGGCATTTGACTTTGATTCGGGTTGTTCTGCCACTGCTCAAATTTATATTTTTTTTTTTTGCCTTTAGAGGTAACCCAATTCTCTTAGGAGATTAGTGTTTTTAGGAGAGGAAAGGAGGTTCAGTGGGACTTCACCAAGCTTGAGGCTTATGTTTCTGTGCATATACATACCCTCACAACAGACTGCAGTGTGGGGGCTCCTGCAGTCAGGAAGCAGCTTCTGTGTGTCAGCTCTCTGTGAAGAGCTGTTAGTTCATGTCCTGAGAGCAATGCAACTCTGTCTGTGTGTGTGCTTTGCCTGTAACTGTAACTCCAAAGTTTCAGCAGGTCTGTCTAATTCTGGAGCAACAACACGCTGATGAGACAATCTTGCAGTATTTGGAGCAAGGCTGGTCAGTGCTTACTCAAGGCCCTTTCACTATGTGCCTTTGCACCATACAGGGATGTCCTGTAGCCACGTCCATGCATTTATATTTCTGTGTGTTCCTCCTTTTGTACCTGCTTCCCAATTTCATCTGACTGGATCCTAATCCCCTGTCTATCACTAATTCTTTCTGTAGGCTGGTTGAACATTTCTGCTTGGTTTGGGGTCGAGGCTTTTTTTGGGGGTGGGAATATTTTGATTATCTGCATGACATCCCTTGTCTCTTCATCTGCACTAGCTATATGTGGAACTGACAGCTCCAGGGAGGTAAATGAATGCTACTGCATTTCAGAGAAAGAATTATTTCATGCAATTACCCTAAAAGTGCATGAGAGTACAGACTGGAAGGAATGAGGGAGAGAAAGAAAGAGAGCATGAGAGAGGATAATCACAACACTTCGACAGGTTTACCCTATCGTGTTTGAAAATCTATCACTCTGACAAGTCCCCTTTGTGAAAGGTGTAGACAGATAACCAGGCATTAGCTCTTCCAGGCCCTCTTGAATAGAGGGTAATCAATAGAAGGATCAGTCCACTGCTCCATTTCACTTGATGTCTCTCCCTGATTATTTTTTACAGGCTGGCTGTACCCCATTTCCTTCTCAGAGTCTCACTTTAGCTCTCTCATTTAATTCTCAGTGATTCCTGGTGAGGGGGATTTGGGTAAACTTTAAGTTGACTTATGAGTCTTTCTGTATAAATTATAATGTTTTTGTTCTGAGAAAGGGTGCAGTAACAAAAGGCTGTCTCCCTAGTCCCTTCCTGTCTCTTGAGCCTTGTTAAAAGGCCAAGGAAAAGGGAACTTTTTGTAGTTCCATTATTCACGTCTGAGAAAAGATGCAGTAGAAGCAGTTCCTGTCTTGACTCTGCTGCTATCTCACCTGCTGACTTTGTCACCCTCTTGATCCCAGTGCAGATTAGAGTTACCCAAGGGAAGCTGGTGACAACAGCCCATGTCTTCCGGCAGGCCTTGTGCACCTCCATTCACTAAAACATGAAAGATGATTTGAGGTCCTAAGGTGGGAATTGCTGGCCAGGATAAATTATCATTATAGTAGTTTCCTACCATGGTTTCAAAGATTTGCCATACTGGGTGATAAGAGAACGCTGGGCTAAAGATTGCTGGGCCAGGTCACTTTTTGTCACCTGCACCTGCTGCTCTTGCAGCAAAGCCAATGCATGAATCACAGCTATTTGCACTTTGAGGTTATTTAAGGCGTATATTATTGGATTTGGAAAGCTAAGGTCTAGCATATGTCCTAAAATTAGGCATTTCTCCTTTCAGCTGGTGTCAAAAAGGAGCAATTCACATGTAAATGTGGGAAGCCTTTCCACGTAGTCAAAGCAGTTAGGGTTTTAAGTAAGAAGTTTATTTCTGTGTGAGATAAAGCAAGTTTAGCTGAAGCTGCCTCCTGAGACCATAATCCGCAGTGGGAGATGAGGGGAACACAGGGAGCACCCCGCTGTGCTGCAGGTAACTCCCAACAAATCTGGCCACACAGCTCCTGTCCTCCTGGCCTCGTGTGCAGTGGCCACCCCACGTGTGCCCTGGCCAGGAGTGCCAGGAAGAAGCTCAGGCTTCATCCCTATAACTTCCAGAAACTCTTCAATGAAGAAATGATAAACCTGTGGCTCAAGCCAAAATTCTGGATTCTTTTAAACTTTCTTTTTCTCTCTTTTTTTTTTTTTCTCTCTCTCTCCCCCTTTCTTTCCCCTTCTGCAGGATGGTGGAGTACTCCCTGGATCTCCAAAACATTAACTTGTCTGCAATCCGTACTGTCCGTGTCCTGAGACCCCTGAAAGCTATCAACCGTGTGCCCAGTAAGTCGTGCTTCCCTCTCACACCTCTCAGCTCAGCTTGTGGGGAGGACACGCTCATGAAGGCTGGCTGTGGTGGTGTTGTCCCAGCAGGGTTCAGGGACAAAATGAGTAGAGGCTTCTGCAGGGTGTGTGCAGGCTCTTCCCCAGCAGAGGGCCAAGAGGTGCTGTTGGATGGGCAGGAGAACAACAGTGTCCCAGCATATCTGCCTGGGCATCCTTTGCACGTGGCCATGTTGATGGAACTTCAGGAACTGAAGGTGAACAATATGCAGTAAATGAAAATGGTTTTTTTCTTTCTCTTACTGAAAGACATCATAGATTTAATGATGTCTGTAGCCTCAAAAAGGCCTGCATGTGAGGTCTGGAGAAGGATGAGCTTTGGGAAGCAGGGAGAATTAGTCTGCCTAGGCTTTCACAAGACCTTCCAGATCCTCTCATCTGAAAAATTTTCATGCCATTACAGGTCAGGGATATGTAGCACTGACTGAATTTTCTTTCTTCCTCACCTTGTGCTTTGTATTTTCTGTTTTGTGCCAGCTATCCCCTCTATGAGCTGCTGTGTGTATATGAGCCAGGCCTGGGGCTGCCAGGGCTGTACCCAAGCCTGAATGTGTCAGCCCTGGGAGACTTTAGGCCTTTCTTCTGCAAGTTTTTCAGTCTTACAGAATGGCAGGAAATCTCTTTGCTGTTCTCCATGATCTCCCTGACCAGGCCACCTGCAGTGCCTAAGACCTTGCCAGAGCTCTCCTAAACATTCTCTTCAACTCAGATGCTCCTTTTTCTTTTCCAGACCTGAGAAAGTTTGCACAGTTGATCTTCTAGCCTGCATCATATGTTTTCCCTTGTGCCAAAGTAATTTTCAATATGTCACCTATTTCTTGAACATGCTGTGGAGGTGGATTTCAGGGACTCTTGCTTCATCAGAGCCCTTCTATAAAAGGATTTTGTCCCTCTTCCTGGATGTACTTTTATCTTTGAGCAATAGCCCTGAACAGAAGGTGCTGAAAGGTGTGAAAGAGAAACTGAGGCACAGTCCTGTGTGCCCAGTGTGGCAGGAGGGGACCAGGCAAAAGAGCCACTGGTGGGGGCACTGAGAGAACAGCCAGGAATGTAACAGGTCCATCATGGGATGATAAAGACAAAATTCAGGAGAAGCTTTTGGCTATTCACTGTCGGCAAAACAACTCCCCCAGTCCATCCCCCTCTCTCTCGCCCTTCTCCAGAGAGAAGAGGGCTGGGAGGCAGCCCTGCTCCTGGGGTTGATGCCTTGAGAGGCTACCTAGAACTGAGGCCAGACAGAGTTAAAGGAACAACGTAGGTATTTACTAAAAGGCCTTCAAAGGATACACCTCAGGCAGTACAAGAGCCCAGCCAGGGCTACACCCAAGATGGACTCAAGATCTATCATTGGCCAGTCAGGAGTTTTCACACTTTTATAAGTTTTGGTTCATTTACATATTGGAGTTAATTGTTCAGTTATAGCTTCAGGTTCTGAAGTCCTATCCTCCCAGATCACTCTCTTCAATTCACTGTTGTTTACACTTCTTGGGCCTGAAGCTGCCCTTGGCTCTCAGGTGGAAGAGGATTGTTTTGTCTAAGTTGTGAAGAAAACTTGCTAATGCTTCATATGAAGTTCAGAGTTACACACTAAGGCAGTACAGAATCTGAAAAATATGAAAGCTAAAGCTTAAGGCATCAGGGTAGGACCTTTCTGTGAGGGGGTGGCCTGGAGGCTGTGCATGGCAGGCTCACCCTTTCCAGGAAGAGATGGGCAGCTATGTGAGAGCAGCACCATCCTTAGGTTGTGCAGCCTCCTTTCCTCCCTGCTTCATCAGGTGTGCCATGAGTTTGTGCTCAAAAACTGTTTTGAGAGACTGATCCCTGTTATCAGGGTAGACTTAACCTTGGAGGTAAAAGGAAACATCTGGAACGACATGCAATTAACCCTTAAAGGTATCTGCCATTTTAATTGCTGGACAAAGGTGGTCAGGAGAAGAGCTTGCCTGGCAGAAACTTAAGGCTTTCTAATATTCCTGTTTATCTCCTGGAACAGCCAGGGCGGAACAGCGTGAGCCATGTCAAAACTGACCCACCAGGGACCTACTCCATCCATGCAGAGGCACCAGAGATGCTTTCCATCATCTTTCCTGACCTTTGCAGAGCAGATGCCATTGAATTTCTCCTGGCTGTCCCTGCCCTGACACTGCGTGTTTGCTCTTTTCATCAGTACAGAACTATACCTGTATGACATTGATGCTGTTTTAATTTCCACTCTGTGGTTAAACCTTTATGTATTTTTCTGGATACATAAATCTATGGTTATATGCAGAGAATGTTTTGGAAGAAAGATATCCTGCCATTAATTAAAATAAACAAAAAAAAGCATCTGGATTCCCTGGGAGAGGAAGCACTGAGTTGAGGACTGGAGACTAGCGAAGAGGCTGTAAACAAAGGCTTGTGATAAATGGGAATGAGCTGCATTAGAAGAAAGTGCCTAGTGGGCTACAACAAACATAATTAATGGGACCTTTGGTCACAAATCTTTTTTTAATGTCTTTTTAAAATTCTTCTTTGCTAATCTGAAGCAGAAGGAAAGTCCATTAGTGATATGTACTGATGATACCAAGCTGGAGGTGTTGCAGGTGCTATCAAAGTGGGAAATAGGACAGCAGGAGGTAGAGATTGAGGTCATGGCTGTAAGTGTGAGCTGTCTGGGGAGAGGCAAGGAGGGGAGGGTGGTTAATCCCAAAGGCAGATATTCGGCCAAGTACAAAAGGCTGTGATGGGACCGGGGGGGCCAGTGTTTCAAGGTCACATTTCAAAGACTTCCACATGGACACCAGGTAAGGACTGATTCTCACAGGGGAGTCTGGCTGTGTGGCCTGAATAATGGCAGTTTATTATCAGGAGAATGGACAAAATTATTAGGAACGTGACTGATAAGAACATGAGTGGAAGAGTGTTCAAGTGGTCTGTTAGATTATTTAGTGCCCAAAGAACCTACTAATCTGGCAGTGTTTGAAAAGTCCACATACTTGTGAGAAATTTCTGGAGAAGTTTGAGAGAAATTTTGTACTACATGAAGGAAAGAAAAAAAAAAGGTGATAACAGAAAATTAGATGGGAGGAATTTCAGAAGGAATTTCTAAGGAAACAGTAGCAACATGGCAGAGGAAGAAGTTAAATAAACTTATTTAATAGTGTAGCCAGATGGGCAAGGCTAAAGTTTAAATGCCCAAATTCCCAAACTGGATGTGTCTAAATTCTGCTTGCACATGCTCATTTGTAGCATGCTACTGAAAGCCCTTCCTCACAGTGACACTCCTGAGGCTTTGAAACATATCTAAAAAGGAGCTGGTAAATTCTATTTGCCAGTGCTGTAATCATTATCTGTGGTATAAAGGATGCATGTAAGGATGTAAAGTCTCTCTGAATCATGACAGAAGAAGAAAGGGACAACCAGTGTAATCAGAAGGTCGTAAATGTCCATTAAGAATGACAGTTTCTACCCAGTTTGTAGTTAGGCTGTAAAATTCGCTGCCACAGGAAGTGGCACTGTGCAAGTAAAGGAAGGAAAATGGGATTTTCCAAGGGATGCCTCGTCCCTGGAAGTGTTCAAGGTCAGTTTGAATGCGGCTTTGGGGAACCACACTGGTGGAAGGTGTTCTTGTAATATGGCAGGGAGGTTGGAAATAGATGATCTTCAATGTCCCTTCCAAACCATTCTGTGAGAACTCACAGGGAGACACTTCTAAATGCCAAACAGCCTTTGGGGTTAGAGCTGATCTTCAGCTACCAGTTATCAGCAATTGATTGAATTTCTTGCAGTTCTCAGCAGGATGTGCTACTGACCATTTCAGGTTTCCTGTCTGAAGCAGGCTGGGGTTCTGCCCTGCCTGATCATTCCTCTATTCTCATGCCATCTGTGGAATGTGCTAAAGAAAACATGAAGCACCTTGGTCTTGTAATATGTATCACACCTTCACTAACGTTCCTTCTTATCTCTTGCATTCCTGACTACAACCCCAGGAACTCTGCCTTTTGGGGTCATGTTTGAAATTACAGGAAATGAAAAATCAGAGACTGGTCTGGCCCTATTGCCATGTGATTCAATTCCATGGCAATGAGTTGGTATGACAAGCCCTGCAAGTCACTGAATGAGTGTAAAGAGTAAAAAAATACCCTCCAGGTCTCTGTCAGAGGTGGTTGCTTTCTGCTCTGAGCATGTCTGTGTCCTGGTCTTGGGGTGAAATTCATCCATTTTTTTGCTATCCTTTTCTGATTGTGTGGAAGGTTGCTGGGTGAAATACTGCTCTTTGTGCTGCCTCTCTGTTTTGTTGCTTCTTCTCAAGGCAAGGCACAAGGTTTGGATGGGGGGAGGCTGGTTTTGTTTTGTTTTTGCCTGCTTTTGAGCAGTGAATCTGTGATCCTTTCTGAAAATCTGAATTTCTTGCTCTTCCTTAATTAAGCTTTTTTGACATTGAAGGAGGAAATGTTTCTTCTTTCTTGTTGCATTGCCCTTATGCAAAGAAGAGCCCTTGCATTATGTTTGATGTCTTCCAGTTTCCACTTACAATTTATTAGCTGATTCATCATTTGGAAGCAGATTTCTTCAGCTGAGTACACTCTATAGAAGTGAAGGAATCTGTTGCAAAACAACTTTACAGAGTAGAAAGTGTATATATGTGCTAATAGTCTGCCTGTAAGTACTGTAATATTTATGTGGAATTATAGTTATTAGAAAAATAATATTATATGCTTGTTACTTGGTGTGCAGGAAATAAAATTTCAGATTTGTGGGTTAGTTCTGCTTTTTCTAAATGTGGGTTTTTTCAGTCAGAGCAAATAAAATATTTTCCCATACATTTTAATACAGCTTTATGCTGCCTAATTTTTGATGGTTTGTTTAATTTAATGCTTTTTCCTATACTGGTTCCTGACAAAAAAGTCTAAAAATCAAAAATCCTTAATCATGCCATTCTAGTATAAGAATGCTTTCCTCTTTTCTTGTCCTCTTTTTCTTTTTGTTAAATGTTTTAATAACTATTGCATTGTTCTTATTTCAATCAAATAGCATTTTTTTCCTAGTACAAGTGCTATGTATAAAAATCTTGGTCTAGTTCCATTTTTCTTTATTAGTGATTGTAATTATAGTAGTTCCATGGATCCAAGTAGACTGGAGTTTCCTCCTTTTCTTCTACAGATCTCAAAGATATAAACCATAGCTTGCTATTTTTAGTCTTTCTTATGCTTGATACCAGGTTAGTGGGACTCAGTGTCACCAGCAGGCTCAGGAATACAACTGACATCTCCTAACTCTTAGCTCTGCACTCATCTTGCTAGACCGAAGCACCAATATAAAAACAATCTGTACCATCTGAGTGCTGAAATGAGAAAAGCAGATGTTTAACCTGTATTTGCCTGCTCTAAATTTGTATTCCACACCAAGGTACCTGTGCTTGGTGCTGTACCAGTGCCTAAAACAGAGTAAGCTGGCTATGAATCCTGCACTTGGCATGGGGGAAAAGTGATGACATTTACTTCGCTAAATGTGTTTTTGAAGAACTAATTTCACTGATGAGCGTGTGTGAAATGAGCTTCTGACTGAGATATATTAGGCTGTAAAACAGTCTCATTTACAGCTAGATCAGACAAAAACTAAGCACATTTGACAGGCACAGTCCTGCCCTAGCAGTTGGAAATGCAAACGGATTATGAAATTCCTCTTGTAAGTGTCCCCCACGGGGTCTTTGCTACAGATGCTTCAGTGTTTTTGCAAGAGGACTTGCTTCTTCTCTTCCAACTCTGATTCCCTTTCAAAAATGTACTTTTTCAAATTACTCTTTTGGAAGTACATTTTTTCGCCTCTTAGCTTTATTTGTGAAGCAATATCTGAAACTCAGATACTGTTGATTTGTCCAAATATTTAAACTTACCCAACTCACAGCTCTCTGTATGAGGTGCTCTGTAAATACTTATCACACCTCAGTGACAAACAAACCATATTCTCAACCATGTGCAAATGTGTTTACATACAGATTTATGCAGCCTGAGCAGGTTAGTAAGGGCACGGGAGTGATGTTCTCTTGCACCACCCATACAGAAAAGTTAAGAGGTCACAAAGCCCTGTTCATTCCCTGATCAGGCTGTGTGACTAAAATGTATTTAAAGGTGAAGCTGCCAGCTTTCTGTAGGCTCTGTCCCAGACACGTGGGCAAGGAAAGGGTGGAGAAAAGCTTACAGGAAATGGGCTTGACCAATTGGGTCAAGTTCAGTCCATGTCCTCCCTTCCCAACCAAATGGAGCAAAGCACTGAATTGAGCAATGTGATTTATGCCTGGATCATGCCATTAAAGGATGCTTTTCCTCCAAGAGGGGGACAGATCAGAGATGGAATTGTTCTCAGAGCTGCACTATCCTGTAGGTGCAGCTCTTTATCAAGTCAGTCAAGCCCTAAATTAGATGGGCATGCTCAGGATAAAGGGACACCATGTGAAGGGGAACAGAGCAGAATGAAGATCAATAGAGATGAAAAACAGAAGAAGGTGGGGCTGGAAATAGAAATGCACAGGAGGCAAGTGGTAGAATTTACCAGGCACAGCACACGAAGGCCTGATGCACCTCTGTGTGTAGGATAATGCAGAAGGGGAGGAAATCAAAACTGATACGAAGTCAAGGATAGTATAAAGATGCATTGACTCACAAATATGTTGGATGGGTTTGCAAATCAATGCTTCTCTGAAGATTTTTAACAAACCAACCTGTCTGTAACCAGACCCACATTTTGCAGCGCTGGGGGAAGCCTTCATAGAAGCTTAGAATGGTTTGGGTTGGAAGGGACCCTAAAGATCATCTCATTCCAGCCCCCAGCTGTCCCAGTGGAACAGGGACACCTTCCACTAGAGCAGGCTCCTCAGAGCCTCGTCCAGCCTGGCCCTGAACACTTCCAAGGATGAGGCATCCACAATTTCTCTGGATGTTCAGTGCCTTGCAACTCAGAGTAAACAACCTTTTCCTGTACCTAATTTAAGTCTTCAGTCACTGAAGACAGGCTCCAATTTTATTTACTTATGGTCTGATCTCAGTGCTGTTTTTCATGTGGATTACAATTGTGCAGTGTATTGCCAGGTGTTTAACTGGGTAATCAAAGCAAATTTTAGAGAAAACCCCAAAACATAATGAAAATTATATTATTTTGTTAATGTAGCATCATGGCAAGGAGCTGAGAAACACTGAAATGCAGGAAATAGAGACCTGAAAATGCTTTGTTTGGTATGATATATTGCACTTAGTTTCTATTTTTTGTGGTCACAGATCATGAGAGGAAGTAATATTTTCTCTGAACCAGTCCACTTAATTTCACTATTATTAGCAAGTATTCAAAAGTCACAAATTGTGTGCTTGTAGGTTTTTCAGATGGCTTTAAAGCCATGAGATTTGAAAAAGGAAAAGCAATCACAGATTATTTATTTTTCTTGTAGCTTTCAGACCTTTAGACCTATGAGTCATATCTTTTCTTTCCACACATAGTAGTGGGGAATAAAAATGTCTTTTTTTTCTTTTTGTTCTGCTGTAATCTGAGATTTTCAAGTCATAGAAAGATTTCACACCTGAAGGTTTCTGCCATGCATCCTACGACTGACGATAAAGATCACAAGAGTCTGTAACAGCACTTCAGAATTTGTATTACTGAAAGTAAAGCAAGCCTGGTAAAAACCAAACCAAAACATTACAGAAACCAGTCAGAGAGAGACATTTGATGGAATCTTTATTTTTCCCCTCTCCTGTACAGGAACCTGCAGAGCCAGAATTTTAAAAAATGCTTAGTACCTCACATCTCCCATTGTGACAATTCTGCTGCCTGTTCAAACAAGCTTAGCCTCCAGTGTACACAGTGCTCACGAAAGCCCAGCCATGTATTTTGCTGCCTAAATGGGAGCTGAGCTGTTTTGCAAAATCTGTCCCATGGGATCTATCAAGCAATGGATACCATGGAAATGTGAGCAATAATGACAGTGTATTATGGGGTGAATGATACTGTCATATTACACTAATGCAAATTAAACTTTGCGCGTGTGGGCAAGGCAATTTACAATCATAACCTTAAATTTCTCTGTCTTTGTGTATTTTGGGACCGATTCTCCTGTTCACGCTCATTTCACGTAATGTCATGTCATTGCCTGCAGTAGAAAGAAACATGATTCATGCTTGTGACAGCAAGAGGAAATTAGCCCTGTTAAATCTTACCCAGAAGTTGCATTAATGCTGTTTTACATAATATTTTGCATTCTTCTGTCCCACTTAGCGCTAGAGATGTGTAAAGAACTTAAGGATATTTATAGAATAGAGGCAAGTGGCTCACAGCCACAGCACTGGAATTGACTTTTGTCCCTGGTGTTGGGTGGCTCCTGCAATTCTGGAAGAAAAGCTGGCACTGTGTGTTTTTAATAGACTCCTCACTGAAAGTGAGTGCAGTCATCACTGCAGTGATAAATGGAGAAAAAATGAGATGATCAGTGAATGAACTACTGTAGCAGGTGGTAGTAGGTGTTGCTTATTAGATGTTCCATATTACAAAAAAGAACAGAATGACAGCAATCCCCCAGAGACACCTCTCTAAGAAATAATCTGACACCTGCCATCACTCTCCAAGACAAGGTTGCTTAACAGTCCAAAGCTTGCAAGGGGCTAATGGCAAGACAGCAAAGAAGGGGGCTACTGACTGGGACCTTTGCCTGCATCCATTTCTGTTCGTGTCACGGATTATGTGGCCACCAACCATGTTATGGTGGCACGTACTGAATGTGACTGCTTGTGGAGGAGGAGTTTTCTGTAGTTATCTGTGAACCTTAGCTGGGTTTACAGCATCCATCATGAGGTGCAGCCTGCTGCAGAGCTTGGGTGTCTCCTTTTTGGATGACAAAAGAGCTTGGACTGTGGCTACTCCTTTTCCAGAAATGCCAGCATTTAGGTGTCAAGAAAAATGCTCTGGATTTTGCTCTCTTTCTTGAGGCCAATGCGACCGTGGGGTCAGGTCTGCAATTAGGAGGCTTCACTTCTGAGCGTGCCTCTTCACATCACCTGGCAGCACCACCTGAGCCCCTCTGGGCAGCCTGCTGAGCATTGTGGCTCTGCAGTGCCTGTGTTTGTTTTCTCCTCTTCCCCTCTAAGGAAAACAGCTGATCTCTGGTCTCATTTGCACTCTCTTTTCGGTGGTTGTTTTAGCTGAACATTTATTGTGAAGTGCTTTAAGAGGTGCTCCCTTCTTACTTTTCTTTCTCATGACAAGACCTAGACCGTGTCTTGCTCTCTGATTGAAAAGGGGTGAGGTCTGTGTTAGTCCCTGGATCCCAAGGAAATGGTTTCTAGAGCCTTTGAGCCAGCTCAAAGAGAGTTTTTTCTCTTATATGAGTGTACTCTAAACTTATTTTGGAAAGCTCTCTTGTTCCAGCAGGGTGAAGCTCTGGCCAACAAGTTTTTTTTCTGGAGTTTTAGTCCCTCTTTTGGCTACCTCAGGCTTAAGCTGAGAAGTTCCTTGAAGGTAAGGACTAGGGGCACTTAATGTTTAAACTTGAGTATTCTAAGGGAAGTCATTGTATGAAGATGAGGCTTGGTATGCCCATGCTACTGAGAAAATGAACAACAGCTCTCCTTACTGGCTGAAGCTTTATAAGTGCTGAAAATGTCATATTTTGATAGCTTCTGTGGTTACACTGGGGATTGACAAAGATAATTTGAGGTTATATCATCAATAGGCTGTGTAGAATGAGGTGTCTGAGCTAGTCAGGGATGCTAAAAGGCTTTCCTTGTCAGTAAGGCAAGAGTGGAGATTGGTGAGGAACTGACCAGTGCTCCTGAGCTGTGGATCATACTGACCATCTGCAAGTGCTAAACCCCCAGCTCTAAATGTATCCTGCAAATGCACACTGAACCTGACAAAGAGATTGATGGGAAGACTTTTCTTTTCTCTGAATGAGGCCAGTGTATCTGGGGCAGTTTTTCCTTAGCAGCAGAACTGGCTTAAGATCTCTCACCACCTCATACTGCCAACGGGACATGTCTTTCCACAGAGTTAATTTCATTTGGGCCTGGCCATCCATCCAGACATGCTCTCTCTCTTGCCTTGGTGCAAAGCAGGCAGTGATGGTTTGCAGTGTGAGTGAGGCTGACTTTGCAGCTTGAGGACAAAGCATCTGGAGCAGCACACTGGCTCTTACAGCAGAACTCCTTTAGCTTGCACAGTGTTGTTTGCAGAAGATGCCTCAGTTTAGAGGAATGCATCAAAGAGAAAAGACCTCTGTGGAGGGAAGCTGTGGGTTATAGTACCAGTCAGCTTGGCAGTGTGTCTGCTGTTAGACCCACAGCTGATCTTGGTAGCAGTTTGGCCCAAGTTTGAGCTGATGTTTACAAATGCAATGTGTGAAATGACAGCTAAGCCTTGGGTTAGCAGATCAGTGAGGAGGGCCACAAGCTGGAGCACCAGCTTGAACTGTGCACACAGATTATTTTAACTACAGGGGTTGGCTGCAAAATTTAAAAAAAAAAAAAAAGTGCATGTCTGTCTCTCTCTGTACTTTCTGCACAATCTATCTGTTGGAATGGTTCCTTCGTCCTGAAAATTTCCATAAAGGAGGATGCACAGGAAGATCCTGCCAACCACATGCTGTCTGGATGGGCTGCTATGTGTCCTGGGGCAGGGGAGGAAGGAAAGAAGGCACGCTTGGACTAGCAGCCTGGCTGAGGGACATAATGACCCTTCAGTTTCTGCATTCTGCAAAATGTCCTGCCAGCTACAGTCACAAGTGCTGATGGGAAGGAGATTTGGTTTTGTTCCAGCTAAAATGACAATTGGTAGCTTGGTTCACGATGCAGGTGAGATGGATGCTGAGAATTATGTTCTCCTCCATCTGCTTTACGCCAAGCGAGGGAACGATTGCCTCAAACCGCTATCTCTTTCTGACTTCACATGCATTGGCTTTGTCTCTCACGCTATAGCTGGCGTGGACTGAAAGCCGCCGAGGAGGGTGAGATAGAAGAAACCAGAAAGAACAGGGATTCTCACCCCGTCCTAAGCCCGTTCCCCGTTCGCAGCATAGGGCGATTAGCACTAGGGAGTGAATCAGCTCTGCCGTCCGTCCTGGCGCTGGAGCGGAGGCAGGAGCAGAGAGAGCGAAGTGACGGCGGTGCTGACCGGCGCTCGCTGGCGCACCTGCCCCGCACACCCAGCGGGCCCGGGGCTCGGCCCTGCCCCGCACACCCAGCGGGCCCGGGGCTCGGCCCTGCCCCGCACACCCAGCGGGCCCGGGGCTCGGCCCTGCCCCGCACACCCAGCGGGCCCGGGGCTCGGCCCTGCCCCGCACACCCAGCGGGCCCGGGGCTCGGCCCTGCCCCGCACACCCAGCGGGCTCGGCGGCCCGGGGCTCGGCCCTGCTCGGCCCTGCCCCGCCCTCTCNGGTTCCGCACACACAGCGCGCTCTCCCCGGGGCGGGCGCGGCAGACGAGTCCGCTGAGCTGCGATAGCCAGGCTTGATGGCAAATGTCAGAAGGAAGCAGGAGTCATTGTAGTGTCTGTTGAATTTGTCAGGAAGGGCCTCTGGGTGCCACCAGGGTGAGACAGACCATTTACTTCTTATGAACCACGGAGGGAGCTCAGAGACTTTGTTCAGCCTTGTGCTTCCTTCTGATGGTCACTTCCGGGCATGTCTCTCACCTTCTCACCGTTTCTCATCCCTGTGACATACTTTCCCCACATCTCCTGCTGTGTTTGAGTGGTGAATGCACTTGTGGCTTTGCTCCTGTGGGATATCTTCAAAGAAGCAGCCCTGCCTTGGAGGTACCATCGAGCATCCTTCTTTACCCCTTGCTCAAGGGCATGGGTGAGCAGCAGGGAACCATTATGGGAGCATTGTTTCCTTTCGATGCCCAAAGACAAGGCCATTTCATTTTCTCCCTTCCCCTGGTCTTCTGGTCAGAGTGGAGAAAAGACCTTTCCAAGCCCACTCCTGGCACTCATGAATATTTAATGTTTCTAGCTTTTATTTCCCTTGAAGATAAAAACCTTTTCATATTTGATCCCCTGGAAGTCTGTTTGGTTGCTGAATGTTGTTTCATCAATGCTCTCCCTCCTTGCTTTTCCTCCAGACTTCCTTTCTCTTCTTGAGCAGCATTCCCTTTTTTACAAAGGATGCTTCAGAAAAGGTCACTGTCCCTTTCATATCCCCTCCTTACTGTGAGCCAGCATGGCTTCTGCTCTGCCAGCGGTAAAGGATAAATGGGAATGTAGGGAAAGACAGCAGTGGGGAGGGAGGCCAGGAAAAGCATGCATATAAGCTGAGGAGCAGCACAGAGGCAGAGAGGAGTTTTAGGCAGAGCAAGAGAAAAATGGCCGAGCAGCAGGTAGAGGCAGCAGAAGGTGGGAAGGAGGCAGCAATATTTTCATCAAGAACTGGCTTTCCAGTACCTTTCAGAATTTTTCATTCAAGATGCACAGGTGTTGCTGTGGATGGCAGTTTATCCAGCAAGGGCCCTTTGGAAAAGGGATGCATCCCTGTTCCCCAAAACAGAATACTCCCAAAGCTGCACTTCCCATTTCCACTCTCAGGCAGTTGTTTTAGAGACCTCATAATTTTGGCCACCAGTTTCTACAGTAAATCATCACCTGCTGTCCTTAGGCCGTTCAGCCTATCTCCCTCTTTCTCTTGCAATTGCAACTGATGTTTGAATGTTTGGAAGGCTGTACATTCAGCGTTACTGCTTTCGAAGATCCAGTCTCATATTCAGAGTCAACATCAAGGGAAAGAGAAAGATTAATCTGTCTGTGAAATAAAAAAACAATGGGTTTCATTTGGACTTAGGATCTGTTAATGCTTAAATTTGTTGTGATGTGGAAAAGATGCCAGGTGTGGTGGGGACACCTTGGGTCACACCCCCACATACCCTAGAAGGCCTAATACGAGGGTAATAGCTCTGATGTTGGAGTTGTGGAGAGCATAATCTTGTACCATCAATAATCCCTCTGAGAGTCAGGATGGAGAACGTATGGGCAGGCAGGATGTTTCCAAGAAAAAGACAGACAAGTTTTGCATATCACTTGCTTTCTCTTGGAGCATAGACAAAATCAATTTTTGCAAATTCTGACCCAACAAGAAATGCTATCTGTAAAATTCTGGTGGGAATGTCTGTTTTGTCTGTTCTGCATTTCAACATAAGGGCAGCCTCATGTCTCCCATTACCCAGCTCTGACATGGAACTAGCATCAGTTGATCTGAAAAACATCACCCCCTCTTGCAGCATTACTGGCACAGCTTCCCGTGTCATTTGGCTCTCCCCAATGTACTAACCAGGACAGTTTATGGGAACTACTGAGCTCATTCTGTGACACAGCATTAATGCTGGGAATATGCAGCACTACAGTGAGGGTGCATGGTCTTGAAGTCCCAGTGGTGTCCAGAGCATTTCTCCAGGGCCCTGCAGGTCGCAGTGGCAATGCTATTGGACTTGGTGTGCTGAGAGGTCAGAGAGATGTCAGTGACTCAGGGCACAGCTGTGATCCCCAGTGAGTGGCTGGAGCTGTGTCCCTGCACTGCCAAGTTACTGATGTCCTCATCTAGAAGCTGCCTTATGTGGCGACTTGGTGACACAGCTGGACAGTCAGGCAATAGGGTTTAACTCTGCTCCGCAGCCTGGTGTTAGAGCTAGTGCCATCATCCCTTATCCTTCATGATCCCATTTAGGCACCAATAAGCATCTTCTCCTTCCTACACATCACATACCTGTAAATACCACTCCTGTCTCTTCCACCCCACTCTGTCTCTAAAGCATTCTCTGCTAATCTAAATCAGTCTGCTGATTGCAGGGCTGCACACTTCTTCCTCTTCCTTCAGTGTTTGTGGATTCCATGCCTGTCTGCCCCACCACAGGTGCCACTTCCCTCCCCTCTCTGTGGGGTGAGCAGTTCAGGGAATAGATATGGAGCATAATGTATAGTATTGTGTGGTAATTACTTGGTGCTGGGTACACAAGGGGGATTATCTTGTGCTTCAAAGGGCTGCCAGAGAATCCTAATCTTATCTTCCCCTCCTCTTTCCCCTTCCACTGCCGTCTGAAGTAATGAATTGGTTATAAGTACCTAATTAGCTAATTATTTGCTGGCCTACATGGAACATCTTCCTTGAAGGAACTTTCTGGGTACCTGGGGGAGGGACCTCCATGGAGACAAGGAGGGATAACCTCGTGAGGTCTGCACAGGGATAAAGGCAGTACTGTGATACTCGGAAGAATTTCTAGACTTTCACCATCCCTGGAGAGCAGGGGAAAGCCATTAGCTCCATGGAGAAACAAAACTATGTTTACCCTTACTTGTGGCTGTGAGCTAAAGAGCCAAGGGGAAAATAAAACCACAGGAATAATTCATTAGGTAATTAGAGAGTATAAAAAACCACATTTTTTTGGAAACGTTTGCACTGGGCAGAGATTCTGTGCTGGAAGCATTTTGGACTGTGCCTGCTACTTTTGTGCTCCAACCCCACTGGGGCATGAGGACTAGCCAGGGAAGGA
Source organism: Bombycilla garrulus (assembly GCA_013400315.1). NCBI lineage: Eukaryota > Metazoa > Chordata > Aves > Passeriformes > Bombycillidae > Bombycilla > Bombycilla garrulus. The sequence goes on from VXBU01014129.1 coordinate 470,254, forward strand.
AATTGTGGTTTTCATTATTGTCTCTTGCTGATACTGAAAAAAATCCAATTATCTATGCCAGTTTATAAGTTCTGGAAAGGTTCATCCTAGTGGTAGGCTGGCCTTGGTCTGTCCATGCAGGTCTCACTGGCTGCGGTTGCTGTACTGGGATGACTTTCAATCTGAGCCATTGGATAATGGGGCTGTTGAGCTGACATGCCCCTTTGGGACATTTGTCACTCTGTTGTCCTTCTGCGGGGAAAGGAGAGGGAGGGATGTCAGTCAGATAGCTGATGGCACTGAAAGTCTCATTCTCTTTTCTTCTCTGCTGCAGATGGAGGCCTAAGGTTAAGAGATCACAGCAGCTCTGCTGGCTGCCTGTCAGTAAAGGTTAGGGCAAGAAAAGGCAATAACTGTCGCTATAGGACATGAAAGAACACAGACACACACCGCAGCTCAGGTGATCAGAAGAGAGGAGAAGAAGGTTTATTTTTTCTGACTCCAGTATTTATAGTTTTCCAAAAGTGACAGTGGATTGGACGGTGGCAGTGCCACCTCTCCAAAGACACTGGACAGACAAACAGTCCATCAATTTTTCTCCTCCTCTATGAAGGAATGCAAAAACACTGAGGTGTTTACAGAAAGTGTGTGAGAAAGTTCTTCACAAATATGTAAATATCAGAAGGCTTAGAAAGTCTTACAAAAATCAGGGTGACAAATAACCATAAATCTGGCCTGGTTTGGGCAGTAGTTAATTTCTGACACTCTGCTTTTATTTGCATGGGGCTTGTTTCTTTTTTTATGCTTATCTTGTAAACGTCTTGCCTTTTCTTCTCCTTCCCTTTCTCTCTCCCTTTCTCTATCCCTGTGTCCCACATTGCTCCTTCTGGTTCTCTTCTCCCCCTGCAGGCATGCGCATCCTTGTGAACCTGCTCCTGGACACCTTGCCCATGCTGGGGAACGTCCTTCTTCTCTGCTTCTTTGTCTTCTTCATCTTTGGCATCATTGGAGTGCAGCTGTGGGCTGGGCTGCTCCGCAACCGCTGCTTCATGGAGGAGAACTTCACAGTGTGAGTGACTGGGAGACAACATCTCCTTCCTTTCTGCCGTGGATGTTTCTCTTTCCTCTGCCTGTTCGTGTCTTCTGCCAGGCTCTCTGTGTATCACTTACTCCAAGTGTGGGGTGATAATGTGCTGGTGTTGGTCACATCTTGCAGTGGAAAGGGAGGGTGGGCAAAGACAGCTGGCTTTCTTCTGTCTTCACAGCAGGTGTCTGGGCTTATTTGGATTTGATCAAGGCTCAGGTTAGTATGGCTGGCCCCTCCAGCCATGCCCAGTGGTACAGGATGATGCTCCTACACCCAGAAAGAACTGAAACTCTGAAACATGCTGTCTTTCTCCTCAACCTGCTCCCTCCTCAGAAAAAAATGCTCACAGGAGTCTTACAGAAAGTCATAGTCCTGCTTGATGCATCCAGGAACATCTTTGGCACCTCCAAAATGGAACTGGGGTCACCTTTTTGACAGCAGTGCATTACCTTTAGAGGGACACTGAGAAATTACTAGAAAACTTCAGGAGCAGAATTGCATGTGGCCAGTGCCATGGGGAAGGGACAGAGGGCTGGTGGAAGAGGTGTCCCACAGCTGGGTTAGTAGAAGTGAGAGCATCTGAAAGCAAAGAATGAATGTTTGAATGGGACAAAAAACTCATTGGGAAACATGGGAATAGTTCTGGCAAAGAGAGCCTGAAGCCACACAGGGGTCAATTACAGGTATCTGAGGTTTATTTGGGGGTTCAGGGGCGAGTCTGCAGAGCACAGCTTTACTCCTCCCACAGGCAGTGGGGTGGAAAAGCTCCTGCCTGCCATGAATTCTCCGATTACCCAGTTTCAGGGCAGAGCTCCTCCTGTTGACTTTCTGGCTTTAGTGGATCTCAGGCTTTAAGATGTTTTCTTAAAACCGTGTGCTAATCCCAGGCGTGCCATCAGTGCAGACTGCTTAAAGAAAACCTAGAGCTGTAGATCAGTTTAAACTGATTAAACAGTTCTGAAGCTTTAGAGCATCTCAAATTGGGAAAAATGTAAAAATACAATGTGCAGAACAGCAGAGGAGTTGCAGAGTGGGAGCTGCTTAAAGCAGATATTTCCTGTGTTTATTTATTCCTTGGGGGAAAAAATAATGTTTAGGATGATTGTCCTTTATGTAAATGAGGAGTAGCACTTCTTTAATGAATGTAATTACATCCATGCAGAGTTGATGTAACTAAGAAGTGAATTGGGGCCACAGCCTTCACAGTGACAGGTATAAGAAAATATTTGGCTAACCGTTTACTGGGGAAATCAGTTCTGAGGGTGCCCATGCACCAATGATGAGGATGAGTTACAACATACCTTTGTAGTTTAGTTCTGCTTAGTTAACAATCAGACTCTGTCTTTTTTTTTTTTTTCATCAACATCTGTCCTCTTCCAATGTCACTTAGTGAAAAAGTCTGCATTTTGCACAACATGAAAGTTGTGCATTGTAAGGAATACACCAGATAAAGTTTAATCCATTTTTTTTTATCTCCACCTTTCACTTTTCTGATATTAGCTCATCTCCAGCTAGGCAAGCATAGATGATTTTAATTATTCATGCATTTGGAAGGTGCTTGCATTATTTGGAAAAAAGACATGAACTTGTCATAGAACATTGCACCCATAATGCCAGCTGTCAAGGAGGAGTCAAAGTTAAGGTTAAGTCAATTTTATCTTTCCATTTCCAAATTTTAAGGCTTATCTGTACAATGTTAATTATGCATGAACCGGATTTTTTTTTAGAAGTACAGAAGGTTCACTACCAAATGTTATAAAACATGTCCATCAGCAGTTACATACATGAACATATTACAGTGAAGTCTGATGAACCTCCTTAATGCCATTGCATCTGATTTAGCTTTGATGTTAATGGGGAGAGTAATCAGACTGCAAATCTCTGCATTTCAGCTTTTTTTCATCTCCATGGAAGCAGATTGTAATTTGGCTTGGGGGAATCTGATGTCAGGAAAAGCTCTGAAAACTGGGGGCTCGCCCTAGAAATTTGCTGGTTTTCAGGAGCCCTGTCATTCCTCCCCTTCTCCTGAGGCAATCAGCCTGGAAATCCCCTACCCAATGCAGTCCCTATGTCAGAATTGGAGCTCCCAGCTCCACCAGCATCACTGATAGATAGGAAACTCTTTGTCACAGGAAATTTGACTGTGGGTTCTTTTGCAGACAAGGTGACATTGTCCTGCCCCCTTATTACCAACCAGAGGAAGATGATGAGATGCCCTTTATCTGCTCGCTGTCAGGAGACAATGGAATTATGGGCTGTCATGAAATACCCCCGCTGAAGGAGCGAGGCCATGAGTGTTGTTTGGACAAGGATGATTACTATTATTACAATTCAGTCCGGCAAGAGTTCAATATCAGTGGCATGTGTGTCAACTGGAACCAATACTACAACGTGTGCCGCACTGGCAATGCCAACCCGCACAAGGGTGCCATCAACTTTGACAACATTGGGTATGCCTGGATTGTGATATTTCAGGTAAGCCTGAGTTAGCCTCCTTACAAGGATCAAGCTTATTTTTCTGTTTTTCAAACTCAGTCTTTCTGGGCTCCAGTGATAGTTTCTGCAGGGTGTGACACATGCAAAGTAAAGGGCCTTGTAACTCCCCTGGTAAGGGAGACAGCACACACATGAACACTCTTGCTGAAAGAATCTCCACTTTTCAGGCTGACTTGTACCAGTTTCCCCTCCAGTCCAGACAACTATAGTAAAGGAATCCTTTTTTTTTTAATTCCTAGCACACATTGCAGATGGGAGCTAAAATCCATGCCTTTTGTCTTTTCCTCTGGCTGTACATGGTGTCCAGTCCAAGGGGCACAGCAACCTGCTGCGGGTTTTCCCCCGCTGCGATCCAGGGAAATGAACTATTTTAATGAAATATTCCTGCTGTGGACTAGAATGATCTCACAGGCTTTGACAGTGTGCCAGTGTCACCAAGCAGTACCATGCTGATTTCCCAAAATGGAAATTTGGCTTCGTAGAAATGAATTGTTGTTTTTCATGTTTCCTGGGTTGCAACCGTCCTGCCAGTATCTGCTTGCTATACACTGAGGAGTGAACTCTGGAATACCCTTCCTGTTTCTCTTGCTTGTCTTTGCAGGTGATCACACTGGAAGGGTGGGTGGAGATCATGTACTATGTGATGGATGCCCATTCCTTCTACAATTTTATCTACTTTATCTTGTTGATAATTGTAAGTATAAGCTTAGATGAATGTCAGCAGTGCAAGCTAAGAACCGACAAAAAAACAGATCTTAGATCAACATAGATATACTGGGGAAGCAAACTTCTAGGAATCTCAGAAATCTGGCTAGTTGATTTTCATCAAGCGTCTGAGGCAGGATTACATATATAGTTGTCAGCCAAGTTATTAGCTTTCACTCAAAAATATACTTAGGATTAACTTTTAAGTTATATGTGCCCAGTGTAGAATAATGTTCTCACTGGCAGATCTTCTTGCAAAGTAAATTCCCCAAACCAGCTGTCTTAAAAGCCAATTCTTTCTCTGCCCTTCTACTTGGTCTCTATACATTTTAAACTCTTGAGTAATTTTTGAGCCATGCTGAGTGAGGAGCTTTTGGCACCACCTGGGTTGGTCAGGTTCAGAGTCTCAGATTCACATTTTGTTAGATTCAGGGTCTGTCATGCTGAATTACTTCCTCACCATGAACAAAAAGGAGCTATTGCTCCAAAAGTGTCAGCAGTCCAAAATAAACTGGCTGTGTGAGATCCCTTGTGGATGATAGGATGGAAAGAGAGAAATGTGTCAGCAATGAGAACTTGATAAGCAGTTTATAAGCCCTGTGGATTTATACAAATAAGGTTTGAAGGTTGGTTTTCTGCAAGAATATTCATTATGAGCACCTGGGATGAGAGATGAGGGCATCTCCCTGCCCTGCCTCACTCAGTGCCAGCTGAGGGACATAACCAAAAGGGAAAGCCCAGGTGACTCTTGTGCTGCTGAGGAGAGTGCGTCAGAGAAGAATTTGGATTCCCAGTAATATGCTCATCACTTAAAATAAAACATGCAAGACATCACAGTACCAGGAAGATGTCAGATGAAGGCAAAGGAGCCCGAACGAGGCATTATTTTAATTTTCAAGACCGCATGCAGAAACTGAAGGGAAAATAGGCTGAAATGTGGGGGAAGGAGAGAGAAGAGAAGGATTTGTTTTTACCAAGGCTCTTGCACATTGCTCACCTGGGGGGCCAAAGTCAAGAGTGAAATGGAAAGATACAGAATGAATTATGGGAAGTATAAAATCTGTACGTGGTAGATTCAATTTAGTTACGGGTCATTGAGTAAGGACCTCAGTGTGTATTTCCAAGGCCTACATGCATTTGGATGGGCTGATGAATGGACCTGGCCAGGACTCTGATCTTCATCCAACTCTTGTCCTATGGGGCCATGCCTTTCAAGAAATAAGATCTCTAGAAGCAGTCACTCAGTAACATTAACAGATTGACCTAGTACAGGATCTAGTTTACATTCAAGTTGGCATGCAATTACTTGAGATAAAGCAGACTTTAATCCATTTCTATGAGAAATTCTGCAACCTGTACATATGGAGGGTGGCCCCCCCAAAAAATCTATTGGCCCATTCAGGTCAGACAAAATCTTACTACATCCTTGATTTCTCCCTGCCTTATGGCCTTCTATTCTCACAAGGGAAAGACAAGGAGAGAAAAACAGAAATATGACATACTCTGTATGGGCGGAAGCATGAACCTGGACAGCAGAGGTGAAATATACCTTAAGGAATGTTACTTTTCCTTTGAGGGCTGAAGAGTCCCAAAGAGACAGTGCAGAGATGTGATTGCACAGGATGGGGTGATGGGGGAGCGTTTCCACAGGCTCTGTTCTCAAGGGTGAACTGAGCATCCACTGCCTTTTCTGAGTTCAGAAAATAATAATTTCCCATTAATTTTGTTCATATACCCTGCAATGCAATAGATATTTCGTACCCATCAGCATTTTAACTTTGAGCAGCATCATCAGGATACCCCAGTTTGTGGAATATGTGGACAAGCTTTACTCCTTGTCCCAGAGCCCCAGTCTCTCCCAGAGCCAGGAAGGACTGTGCAGGGTCAGTGTTTAACCACTAGAGCACATATACCCTGTCTTTTGTAGGCCAGTTCCAGAAACTGCCTTTCCCCCCACATTTCAAACGACATAAATTCTGTCAGGGTATTTTTTGTTTCTAGGTATCCTTCTAGTGCTGGCTCATGTCATGTGGATTCACAGTGATTCAAACTTTGTCTCTGAATCTGCAGACACTGAAAACCCTCAATTAAACACTCCACCTGAGATGTTACTGCAGAGTGTCATTGACATTTCTAGACACTCCCTCCTCATTTGCAGAAGCCATATAGGTTTATTTCTGTCAAACACAGCAGAACATGAATCTTAGGTTACTTTGGGGACTGCTGAGAACAAAGGAGTCATATGCTAGGTGGAATATTTTTTTTTACCTTTGGTGGAGTTAGGCCAGGGAAGTATTTAGCCTTTCTCCTACCTTCTTGGCGTGTGATGCATCTTTTGCAGCACACAGCAATGCCACAGTGCAAATTTGCTATCATTTGGCTGCATTTTCTGTCTGAATCTTCATGTAGACATGATGATCCATTTTTAAGTCTCATGAAGTATGGTCCTTCAAGCCTTTTTCCTTCCTTCCTTCTCCACGGCTGGAAGGCCTGGCTTTCTAAACAGGATTGTTCTGACAGTTGTACTTTAAGCCCTGACTATTTGCTTTTCCACACACATTCTAACCTTGGCTTAGACTGACTCTTTGGGGACTGAATCTCTGCAGCTTCTCTCTAGGGCTGTGCTTTCATCCATGACTTCTTTCCTTCAATGATATCTGCAAACACTTACATGAGGGCATTACCTGCTACTGCTCATATGGCAGGAAGAAGGCTCCACCACCTGGATATACTCCCAGCACAGTTAGAAATCCTGCACAGATGTGCTTCTCTGAGGGGAAGGATGCTGACTGACCCTGGCACTCTGAGTGGCCTTGTAGAACAACCTGGGAAAAGCATTTTATGTATTCAGCAGATTTTAAAATACTTCCCCCTTGAGCAGAGAGCATGGATGTGATATGAAGGAAGGACTGCTCCCTGCTCTTAAGTCAGTGTTTCACTTGGGTTTTCTTGCTCGAGGTCCAGGTGTCTCTTTGACACCTCTCCAGCTACTCAGCCACTGCTATGGCTCCTGGGCTAGAGCAAGCTCTTCTGAACTCTTAGACTGGTATCAGCATTGCAGCACTTAGAGGCTCCTTGAATACTCTGTGCTTACATGTGTGGGCCTCAGAAGGCAAGCTGGATATCCAGGCATAAGCAGTAAAAGTAATTGACAAGTCAGGATCTGCAGCACTAGTCAGATATTGTTAGATATTGCAAAGAGAGTACTTCAGCCTTGGGCTGAATGAAGCCAGGGTCTGCTTTATCAAAGCACAGCTCAGTCTCTTTCCCGTGCCAGTGAACGGGATCCTGTGTTAGGGTCAGAATCAAGGGTTTCCATCTGCCTCTCTCTTAATGCTTTGACTCCATGTCTGACACTTTCCATCTCTCTCCTCAGCCAGATGAAATGAATCACCCAATTAGGAGCCTTCTGGGACCCTTCCTGTCCTTCTCCTAGATGGGAGGTAGTGCCAAGCTCAGCAGATCTGAAAGTCTATGGACTTGCCTGTGGTTTTAAGGATTAACCAAGCTAATTTGCCTTGTGTTTTATCTTCCTAGCTAAAACGATAAGGACTGGGGAGTAGTTGATGTATCCAGTCCTCTTACTCCCCCCCTTTTTGTTCATCTGGTGGGAGATGGAATCAAAAGGTGCCTGTGAGGACAGGGCTCAATGATGTGAACCTGAACCCTGCTCCAGATTCAACCCTGGGCCAACAGTGCCGTCCTGGTGAGGGCGTCTCAGCCTTCAGCTCTCCCTCTTGTGTCCTAGAGAGAAGGTGTTGCAAGCCCTAATTGCTTGTTGTTTGGGAGCTGTGGGAAGGTGCAAAGTACGGGGCAGTGTCACAAGCAGTGTTCCAGAAATGCTCACGCAGCTGGTGTCCATCTCCCTGCCCTGCCTCACTCAGTGCCAGCTGAGGGACGTAACCGAAAAGGAAAGCCTGCCTGAGTATCATGCTGCTGAGGAGAGTGCATCAGAGAAGGACTTGGATTCCCAGTAATATGCTCATCACTTAAAATAAAACATGCAAGACATCACAGACTAGGGAAGATGCTGGATAGAGGCAAAGGAATATGAATGAGGCATTATTTTAATTTTCAAGGCCACATGCAGAAACTGAAGGGAAAATAGGCTGAGATATGGGGGAAGGAAAGTGAAGAGAAGGGTTCAGTGATGAAGGGAAACAGAATTAGAACAGCTTTGAAGGGTGCTGAAAGGAGGAGGGGGGGGGAAAAAAGCTCTTTATTTTGAGATACTTTATTGTCCTTATGTTGAATCTGGTTGGAAAGAGCTTCATGTTTCAAAGGGTTATTGAGATCCTAGCAGGGACACCTCCCCTTTGGAGAAAGGGCACCTGTATCCAAGAGAAAGGGTCACTCAGAAGGGCAAGCTGGTCAGGGCAGCAGTAAGGGCTATGAACCGAGAGAAAGGCTGCTTTGGTAGGTAAAATGAGCTCTGAAGTGCTTGCTGAAATAAACCCTTTTTTCGTTCACAAGCACTGGGGTCAGGTTATCACCACCTTTGCCTGCTCTGTCTCCTTTGCTGGAAAGGCTTTACAGGAGAGGAGACATGTGAAGTCAAGGGCAGGACTGAATCCTGCTCTCTATCAGAGCTGCTTGCTTGCAAAGGAGAGACAGTGAGGTGAGACTGGGTCCTGCGTGGGTTCATACAGGAGAAGCTGGTGCCAGGATGCCCCTTAGCAGGGATGCTCACAGGTCCAGGGGAAGCAGAAATCTTGAGCTGGTGCTTCATCTCCCCCCAGGGCTGCCCCACGGAGTCTGTTTCAGAGCACTGCAGATGCATAGTCCTTGTTCAGAGCTTAAGCTCTGCATTTTAGCAACGCTCTATTGACACAGCTCTGGAGGGAGTAGGCACCAATCAAGGTGCCTTTTGAAAAGCTTTTGAAAATTATTTTTTATGTAGTTACCCACCCTATTATGTATGAAATTCTCACCATATTGAAGCCCAGGATTTATCCTCTATCTGTCTATCCATGGATAGATCTCCTAGTGGAAATTAATCTCTAATTTCATGATAGGTAACACAGAGTGAGTTTATTTTGCCTCCACAACTCTCAACACAAAGAAATCCTTGCTCAATTTTATAAACAGAAAAACTGAGGTTTAAAGGGAACGTGCAAGTTGTAAAATAAGCCTGGTAGATATTTTGGCTCCTGTATTGAGAACAGGGAGAACCTGGGCGTTTTGTTTGCTCTTTCTAAGAAACTGGGAATGTGTTTCTTCCAGGTTTTGGGTTTGAAATGAGAAGGCTATGTAGGCCAGAGGACAAGTTAAAGAGCTAATATGATATGTCTTGTATCAGAATAGAAAATAAGCAAGGAAGCGTGGCTTTACCAGACTACTCAGTGTATTTCTAAAAGTTGTTTAACTTTGTAAAATCCTTTTTTATTTCAAAAGCTCACTCATTTCAGGAAAATCTCATCTCCCTGTATGGGGAATTAAGATGCAAATTGTAGAAATCAATAAAATACTCCAGGCATACTAGCATACTAGTATGTCATTAAAATGATCCAAGAATACTGACATTTATTCCAAGAGATGAAGACTATAAATGGCAGTGCATTATTTTTCCAGTGGTAAATGAATAAGCAGAGGAGAAATCAACCAAACTGGTTTTCTGGTTCTCCTGCCTTCTATTTAACACAAAGAAGAGGGAAAGAAAAAGACCAGTTTTAATCAAACCCTTTGTAGGTAACTCATAAGTGATTTGCCGAGGGTCCCAAAACCTTCCAAAAGTTGGACCTGAATTTCAATGTATAGCTTTAAATTCTGCATGGAAATTATGTTGAGTGAGCTCTGAAAACCAAGCTCATGCACTCCTGGCTTTCTCTGAAACCTCTTCGGCATATTTAGATTGATTCCCACTCCTCAGTCTGCCTCCAGTCACTTCCCCCTCCTCTCTCCTCTTACAATCCTGCTCCCACATGTTCTTTTTCATGCTGACATTGGTCCCTTCTTCTCCTTTACTGCTAGGTGGGCTCCTTCTTCATGATCAACCTGTGCCTGGTGGTCATCGCCACGCAGTTCTCAGAGACCAAGCAGCGGGAGCACCAGCTGATGCAGGAGCAAAGAGCCCGCTACCTCTCCTCCAGCACGGTCGCCAGCTACATGGAGCCAGGAGACTGCTACGAGGAGATCTTCCAGTACGTCTGCCACATCCTGCGCAAGGCCAAGCGCCGCACCCTCGGGCTGTACAACAGCGTGCAGAGCTGGCGCCACGGCCACGTGCAGGAGCCCGGCAACGCCAAACCCGGCAGGAACAGGAAAAGCCGGAGGCACTACAGTAAGGATTGCGTGGGTAAAGCTGGAAATGCCAGTGGCGGAAATGGGAGAGTGACTGGGAATGTCTCCATGTGCCAGTTTTCCAAAGGACTTGTGCCTTTAAAGCACAGAATTAGAATTAACATTGGCCATTGAGCGTGGCGCCATGGCCAGCACACCAGACCAGCGAGGTGGGGGTGACCGGCAAGAATGGGAATGAAACAGGGCTGGCCAACAGGGAACGTGGATAATCCAGATCTGAAATCTGGAAACCATAAAGAGATAAAGACACTGAGGCTTGTAAAGGGCTCCATGTCTGGTATAGCCAGGTGTTGATAGCAGTTTGGGAGAGAGAAGAATTAGGGGATATAACAAAGTGTGGCAAAGGATTGGACCTGGTGGCACAGCAGGTCCCCCAGAGCTCTCCTCCCAAAGCAAGTTGCTTCCAGACCTCAAGAGAGAGGCAAAGAGAGTTGAATTGCAATAAGGTGTCTCCTGAACCTAAGGAGCGATGCTGAAGAAGCCTGGTTGATATGTGAGGACGACGCAGACAATTTCTCTTGATGGCAGCACATGCTGTTGCGTAAAATTAGACGTGAGATATCATTTAAATTGGGTTCCTGGCTGGAAAAGTCACTGTAAAAATGGTTTTATGGAGTTAGTATTAACTGCCTGCTGATGCCTTTCCTAAGTTATGTTCCCAAGGCAGATTTTCCTTCGGCGTGTCTTGCATACACAAACTTTCATCTTCTTTACGTGCTGGGAGAAAAGTTTCTGTAGGTTTCATTGCTTCATTTCCCCCAGTGTCCATTTGATCTTCCAGGCCAAAATGAAGGATCAAGGAACACAAATTTAGGAGAACAGGGGATCTGTTCTGATTGATAGTACACAGTCAGGAGGAAGTGTTCCTGTGTTACCTCTTCTGGCTTCTTGAGATGCTTTGCTAATGTAGTTTCTCTAATTTAGAGAGTTCAGTTCAGCCTAGGGGTTCTCAGACCCCACTTGTAGCAGTTCAGGCCAAAAGCAGCTCTCATGACCATTTTTCCCATCAGGTCCCACTTAAGACAAGCCAGTGAGCCTCAAGCTATGATTTCTGCATGAGACAGAGCAGATCTTTCTCTGATGGATGTGAGCCCCGTTCAGCCTAATCACAGGCAAGCTGAACAGTACTGTGTGTTCTAGAGACACAGCCTGTCACCATAGAGCCCCCGATGGCAGCAACTTCTATTGCTGCCCTTGAGATGGTGTGTCAGTGTTTAACCATCCTCACAGCTAAAAAGCCCAGTTATGCTGTCTAAATACCAGAAGCCAAACAGGTCTCCACTTTGAATGTCTTTTCCATATCCTCCTCCTTTAAACAGCACCATTTCTCTTTCCAGGCCTTTGCCAGCAGCACAACTCTCTTGGCTGCCCTCCTCAGGGCTTAGTCCAGCCCATTGCTGTGACAGCAACCTCTGATCCCACCAACTGCCCCCGATGCCATCGGGCAGAGCACGAAGCATCCAGAAGGCTCTCAGTCCTAGATAGCGCTGGCTCAGAGCAGGAGGATGGAGGAGGCAGTGAAGGGGAGGGAGAGGGCAGCCAAGAGGACCAGGGTGCCTCGGCACTGGAGAAGGAAGAGGAGGTGGAAGAAGGAGGACGGCTGAGGCTCTGCAGTGACATGTGGCGAGAAGTGAGGGTCAAGCTTCGAGTGATTGTGGACAGCAAGTACTTCAACCGTGGGATCATGATTGCAATCCTAGTGAACACCATCAGCATGGGCATTGAGCACCACGAGCAGGTAAAGCACCTCAGGGCACGGGGTGGGTAGTGTAGACTGCTGACTCCTGCTGGGGGTTGTGGCCTTGCTAAGCAGCTGATGCAACTTGGTGGAGACAGAGACTGAGCAATTTGGACCTCAGACTGCAGCACAGATGGTCCCAGCATGACTTTGGAGAAAGCCTCGGGTTCTTGCAGGGTCTCTTACTTCCTTATACCTGTACTTAATCACTTTCTCTCTCTCCATGTATTTTCCTCTCACCTCTTTTGAATGCCTCTCTTTTCCTCCTCCCTGGTTATTCGTCTCACTGTTTTTCTTTTTTGCTGTCTCCACTTTCTGTCTGCTTCTCTCTCTGTCATCCTCATCTCTTCCATCTTCCTCATCTCTCTCTCACTCATTTCTCTCTTCATTAGCTTACTGAATCCTTAGTCTATTTGGTTAATTTAATGTGCCCTCTGGGGATGTCACAGGCACTTCACCAGCATCTCAATTCAAATCCATCAGCTTGCTAGCCTTCCCGACTTAATTAAGAGATGTCTGAGCACATTCTATCTATACAAGAAGGCTAGGAAAGGCACCACCTCCAATCTCTAGTCATTTTGGAGGCTCAGGCTGCTTGAGCCTTTTCTTTGCCCTGAGAGTGAGAAGGGATAGATAGGTCAGACACAAGCAGCTGGTGGGCACAGGCTTGACTTTCATGGCAGTAGTTTGCGGGCAGCTCTGAGTCAGCCATACACTTTATCCTAATGACAGACTTGTGAAATGGAGAGGAATTGTGTGCCCTTATTTTATAGCTGAGAGACAGAGACTGTGTCTACACTGTGATGTGCAGCGCCAGTGTCAGAGGGGGTTAAGCACGCCCCTGACCTTGCATCTGCATTGCTGGTTCATAGCTCTGCTGCACTTTGTATTGGATAGTCCATGCTGTACATCCGTGTCTCAGATCTACTCTGCCAGTCTGAATGTGACCGAGATTCACTTTGTGAATCTGCCCAGATTACAAAATAAGAGATTGCTGCACTACTGAGATGGTGACTGTATTAAAGATCTGGAGCCAAGGTGAAGTCTAGCTCTGAGCACAGTCTCAGGCAGCAAAGAGACAGGCAATGAGCCCAGTTCAAACAAGGCACTCAGATTTGTCCTGTGCTGTATTAGGATGAAGATACCTTGAGAACCAAAGTATCTTATATTCCATGTTTGAGGCAACACAGTGTCTGAGCCAGTATTTGAAGCCTCAGATGTCTGGATCCGACCCACGTATCAAGCTTTAAACCAATTTTCAAAGCCCAGCTAGTTTCTGATACAAGGCTGTGACACCTTAATTTGATCCCAGAATTCAAAATTGTGCTGGCTGCTTCAGTACCAGAAAAATACTGGCAGGAGCCTGGAAGAGAGGAGAATGAAGAAGGTGCTGGAGGGGTTGACTCATGAAAATAGATAAAAAAGAGCAAAGTATTTATCACATAGCAGAGAGATGACTAAGGCTGGAGCCCAGGACAATTTGAAAACTGCCCACTGATATTTGAAAGACGTGATCACATATCAGGGAGAGCCATTGTTCATCCTGGTTTAATGGACACAGTGTGAATAATAGTTTGACAGAAGAATACTTGAGCAGGAGGTAGAGAATTCACTCTCATGTTCTGGCTATTGTTTAAGCAGATTTAAGCTCTTCTAGGATGTCTCTGCTGCATTTGTACAGCCTGCAGAAGAGTGGGATCTGCCTCTGCAGCCTTGGGTTTTCTAGTAGGAGGTTCTTAATGATAGTCCTTAAAATTGTACTCACTTTTTATCCATAAATAGTTGGGAAAAGTTTATTACCCTGCATGCTGTTTTAACCAGAAGAGCTATCAGCCAAACCAATCATAACTGAAAAATGTGGTGCAGCCTGTTTATTCAAAACGTGTACTGAATTCTGTTTTCCTGGCACAAGAAGACTAAAACATATTTAGACCATACCATGCATTTTGGGTTCTTTTCAGTCAGCAGTCAACTCAGAAGCACACAGACATTTTTACCTCCCTTTGATCTCCTTCAGTTTTCAAACCGTGCCATCAGTTCATCTTAGGCTGGTGCTTCATTGCCTACGTTTTTCTCCTTTCTTTCTCTTCTTCCTGTTTTCTTTTCTCCTTTTCTCCCAAAAGCACATATTTTCACAGAACGAAATCCAGCAAAGACCCTCTGCCCAGCAGGATCTGTGATTTGCAGGGTGACACCATCCTGTGACTGAAGAAGCTTCTGTTGCTTCACCTACTTCATCGCATGAATATCTTCTGACCCAGAGCTAATGCCTGTAGAGACCTCTTGAGCCTTTATTTTCTGGTACATGGGGTCATACCCGGATGAGAAGCTCATGGCATGTGAATCAGCACCTTGCCACTCCACTTTTTCATGGACTGTTCACCAGCAAGCTCACCAAAGCATCCACAACCATCAGGTTAAGGGCTGAGGCACAAGTTTCAGGCTTATAAACAGGAACCCAAGCGACAGAGCACATGCTTGAGTGTTGCCTGGTCATGACCAACAGACAGAAAGACATTAATTTAAACTATTTGTTATAATTCAGGGGTTTAATATTCATGTTTTTCTTCCAGGAGACTTAACCTCAACAACTCAAATAACTTCACTCATATTCAAATCACCTTGTCATTTGGCTTTGTTTAGCTTATTCATCCAGTCCTTCATTCTGTCCTGATTGTGTGGCCAAGGCAGTTTCCATCTGCATATATATTTCTTGTTAGAGAAATCAACTCATTTTAGGAGAAACTACACTTCTATGAGTCATTTTAAATCCATGGTCTTATAACAAGATATAATTTGTAAATATCTACATTTATTCAGATCCATCAGTGTGCAATATACCATGTAATATTCTTGGTATTAGGCCTTCAGATATTTCTGAGACATTGCATAAGCCAAACCCCATCATTTCAAGCTTTGTCCTGCTTGAAATAGCTTTTGCAGTTCTTCAGATCTGCCTCTATTTTGAAATGTCTATTTTTTAAAATCCAGTGTAGAAAATATTAGATTCTTGTGGCTGTCCAGAAGAATCCTTCTAAGAGGCTTACTTTTTTCTTAATATTCACATCTTTCTCACCATGTATTTCTTGATTGGCCTGTTGAACTCAAGCCTCTCTGCCATTAGCAGCCATTTTGGACAACCGCTGAGTGACTTGGTTTACCTTCTCCAATATCTACTTACAGTTTTCCTTTGTACATCAGATCAGTACTTTATGAGCTCTCTCTGTGTGGATTAGATGATAATCCCTTGTTTCCTAACTAGACCCATCCTGTGGATCAATACCTTCATAGGCTTTAGCCTGTGTGATTTCCCTTCATACCAGCATTTATTGCATTCACAAGTTTGTATTTTACAGTTATTGCTTTTCTTTCTGTTAGTTGCTCCTTGTCAGAAACATTCAGCAAATGTCCAAGCCAGTTCATCATACTGACATTTAGTGAGGCTGGAACAGTCTCCCTGGAGTGGTAGATGAAACCACCCTAATTCATCCCTGTAGAACCAGAGTATAACAATCATGTAATCCTGCATTGTTTGTGGGGTGGTGATTAAATGTATGCAGAACTTGGTATGTTCCATAGCTGATTTCTATGGCTCTTCTAATTATTGCCAAGTGACTTTGATATTGTGAGTGAAAATAGGAAGGCTGGAGAGACCTCTTTATGGAATATTTTTTTTCATGTTCTCATCACAGAGGCAGTGATGTGTCAGTTTGGTAGGGCTGGTCTGGCATAATCACATCAATTACTCTTCAGTTTGTAGACAGTTGCAAATTTACTCCTGGTTAGGAGAAACTTTTCCTGCGGGGGCTTCATGGTGATCTGTATTTTCTTAGCCTTTCCAATGATGTAGGAGTTTATGTCTGCTGCCAGATAATGGACTTATTATATTTTCAGTCAAATCTGGCAAAAGAGCTCCAAAGTTAGTAAGAAATTGAAAGGGAGAAAAAAAAGCTGAACTGCTGCCCTCTATTGCCCCAGTTCTAGTTTCTGATCATGGGACAGGAGTTTGGAAGTAAACCTCAATCATATATTTTACTCTCACTATTTGATCTACATTGTTAGAGATTAAGGACTTTATTCCATGAAGATATGAATTAGATAATTTCATGGATTGGGAAAGAGATCCATACACAGGACTGATTAACCATTCTGGTTAAAACACTGGCTCTGGGCATGACTTGCCCCCTGGGATCTCTTCCCCTTCAAGCCACCCTCCTTACCCCAATTACTCAGCTCTCATAATTATGTTCAAGTTTCACTTTTAGTGTGATGGGTAAATCAGTCTGTCCCGTCTCAGCAATGTGAACAGACTGCTTGTGGGGAGGTATTGGTGTTCCTTTCTTTTTCTTGGACTAAAGTAGCCTTGAGTTCAGTTCTTTCCTTGGGGATTCTTCAATTTACTGTTCCTAGGTAAACCTGGGAGGAGGAAGGGTTTAGATGATGAATGCCTGAATGCTATCTGTGGGAGCCTGGGGAAACTTCACAATTACAAGGTGACACATCCACTGTATTGGAGAGCCTGTGTGTGGGTAGGAAGAAAAGGAGAGAACCAGTTTTCCCGTTTGCTTGTCCTCTTGATAGGGTTCACTCTTCCCTGGTCAGAGAAGACTCTCCTACACCAGCCGTGTCCCAGACACCTGCCTCATCCATTGTCACTCACAGCCACACCACCCAAGGAATAAGGACATGGCCCCACAGGACGCAACCCTTGTGAAACCAACCCTGCAGCATTGGGCTCCAGCTGATGGCTCTTTGCACCCTGTCAAATTAGCTGTATCTCCAGAGACAGCTGCAATGCTGGATCTGCCTTAGTGCCTCTCTATCTGGCTGCTCTCTATCACCTCTTTTTTTCCTGAGTTAATTTCTTTGTGTTGCTCTTCCTTTCTTACTTTACTACAATATTTAAAACACCTCTTTCATTCCCTACTTCTTGTGGGTGCTATTTTTATTTTTTGCCAGCTTTTTTTTTTGATTCATCTTTTTCTGCTTTTATCTCTGCCCATCTCTTCTTTCTGTCTTGCTTTCTCTGCCTAGTCTTTCCTGCCCCTCTCTAGGAAGGATGCTTTGCTGGGGCTGATTGATGGGCCATTAGAAACAGATTAACAGGTGATGATTGACTAGAGAAACAGATATCGAGGAGGGAAGGAGAGAGAGAGGAACAGGTGACCTTTTCCACCAGTAAGATGCAAGCATGGTTTTTCCAACATCCGTTCCTCCCTACAAGAGCACGAGAGAATGTATAGAAAGTAGAGATGGAGGATAATCCACCATCATAACCTGTTGCTTTTTTTGCATTGCTTACTTTCATTGACATAATGATTTGATTCAGACTGAAACTGGCTTCTCAGTTTAGCATAAAGACCTCATGTTCTCAGCAACTGTTGTTATTGCTGGGTCTTGGTGAACTGATCTTAATTTTTCCCTTCCCACATGCACTTGCTCATTCTTTCTCTCTCTTATCTCCACTCCTTTCTCCATTTTCAGGGTGGTTTTGCTATTCAGATGTAACTGTGGACTAAAATTGATCCATCTCCTCTTTTTTCATTTTGAATACATGGACTACTTTAATAAAAAGCTGCAATGTGGAGTGCAAGAAATTAACAAAGGGGATAGACAACAGGAGCAGTTTCCAGATCATTTGTTCACCTGGAAGGATCTTGGCCCCTGGGGGCCTCAGAGCAGGGGTTAAAGGAGACCCCAGCTTCAGGCAGAGAACCAGAACCAGAATTGCATTCCTCCCCCACTTCACTTTCCACCAGCTGTATGCGTAACAGGCATGGCCAATGCAAAGGCCACCCTTCAGCAAAACAGCAATTTTGCAGACCATGGGTAGAGACCATGACTTCCCTTCCTCATGGGCACTAATATTGATTTAATGCTAAAAATATTGTCTCTGACCTGCAGGGATTCACTTTTTCGTTTCCACAGTGCCGGGAATGTGTGTCCTCTCTTGCTCTCTACAACAGGCATTTGCAGTTTTCTTGTTCCCGTCCATTTTATGTGGTGCTTAAAAGAGTGACTTGGTGGCCAGGCATAGCTCAGACCAATGCAAAGGAAGATGCACCTTCTTTATTTTTCAACAGTCATCTTGTTGTCATTCTTGGTTTTTTCACCTTGTGCACTTGCCTTTCTCCTCTTGCTGTCCATTTTTCTGTATTCTTCACCCTGTCCTTCTCTCCCTGTCCCTTGCTGGTAGGTTTTAGCAGTGTGGTCCTCTTTGCTGTTGTCTTGTCTAGTCTGATATTTTCTTGGGTAATTATTGAGACCACTCTGAGGATAGAGGCATAAGACTGGTGGAGCAAGACCAAGAAACTAATGCATACCAAGGGTTTGGTGGAAAAGGGGGAGAGAAAAATGGGGAAGTGAAAAAATAGAGGGGCAGATTAGTACAGTGACATTTAGAGGAAGATGGGGAACTGTTTTCCTGCCATTTAAATGTTTTCAAAATTTCAGGAAAAAAAAAAAGTGCCAGCTACCTGTGGAAACCTCAGAGGAAGAAATCCTTGAAGGAAGAGGTTAACTGCAAATCAGCCAATTTTGCTCTCCTTTAAGAAATACTCAAGTTCTTTGCACATAATAAAGCAGCCTTTAGCCAGGGAAATGGGAGATGGGGTGGGATGTAGGAGATGCTTGGTCACCCTTCGCTATGTGAATGGCTGTGAGGCTCCTGATCACCAGTAGTAAAAAAAATTGTTAGGGATATAATCTATGATGAAGGTAGCAAATGTGCAAAGGAATTAGAGTGCAAGTGTTGATATTCAGCTCCACTCTAGTCTCACCCATAGAAATTTGCAACTCCCTACAAACTCTGTTCCCTGGGAAGGGTAACACTTTATTTCCCATAATTTCAGGGCTCTTTCAGTTCTGACTCTCTGACTTTGCATTCTCTCTAGCCAGAGGAATTGACCAACATCTTGGAGATCAGCAATGTTGTCTTTACAAGCATGTTTGCCCTGGAGATGATCCTGAAACTTGCTGCTTTTGGTCTCTTTGATTACCTTCGTAACCCCTACAACATCTTTGACAGTATCATCGTCATCATCAGGTGACAGGGGCCTTGGGGATCAGCTGAAATACACTTAGAAAAGAGTACCAAAGAGCTTGCACACTTTTTCAAAAAGGATTTAGCAGCTACACTGAGAGGAGCTGGGCTGATGCACAAGGCCAAGGATTGGGAGAGCAAGATGTCTTTTCCCAATACTTGGTGTTGGCGCTATGCAAGCCACACAGCATTTCTGTCCCTCAGTTCTCTCCTCTGTAGAGTGGAGGCAATTGCAACTGCCTTGTTAAGTTCCCAACAAGTATTAGCTGTGAAATATTTTGGAAATGCACAAATTGAAGATATTACAAAGGTTTAAAGTGTGATAAAAGAAGTTGTCTTGCTGGAATTCAATGCTGCAAGCCTTTCTTCATTCCTGCAACATGTGCTGCCACATTCATGTTCTTAAGGCATAAATGCAGCCTTCAACATACAAGGATAAGCCTGTAGTTCATACTTCTGTCTTGCTCAGACAGATTTTCTGTCTCACCCCTTTGTACTGCCAATGCCAAGGTGAAGACTTAGCATTGTTATTCCTTGTTTTCTTCTGTTTGTTCACTTGTCTATTTTTTTTTTTTTGTCCCTCATACTTCTGTGCCTCTCTGGACCACAGCATCTGGGAGATCATTGGCCAGGCAGACGGCGGCCTCTCTGTGCTGAGGACATTCCGCCTGCTCCGGGTGCTGAAGCTGGTGCGTTTCATGCCGGCACTGCGCCGCCAGCTGGTGGTGCTGATGAAGACTATGGACAATGTAGCCACCTTCTGCATGCTCCTCATGCTCTTCATCTTCATATTCAGGTGAGCAGGCAGTCAGGCCACAGTGTTCTGGAGTGGTACTGTGTAGCTCATGGGGATTGCAGCTTCAGAGCATGACTGCATAACTCATCTTGCCCAGTCTCCAGGCCAAGGCAGCATTGACAAACATTTGTTTTTCCATAGGGGTTGAACTTGTTCCTTCCTTAAATTGGATTTAGCAGCTGAGGATTTTGGCCAGGATGGGGCAGTGAAATACTGCCAGCAAATGCAGACATTGAGCATTATGTCCCATTGCAGGGTAGGTGAAGTCTCCTGCTAATCAGCACTAGCTACAGGAACAGTTCAGTCTGGAGGCTGACTCTGGCAGAGGAGCAAAGGAAGCAACCAAGAAAGTTTGTCTGTGTATGCCATGGATGCCCTGATAGCAGGATGAACACATATGAGAGCAAAAAGGACAATAGAGAAAACAGATCTGACTGACAGGTGGGAGGGAGTAAATGAGCTCTGAGTCAGCACAGATAGAAAGCAAATATTTTGGTGACCTACAGGGTTGCAGTATGTAGTTCCTTCTTCACAGATAGCTCCCAGTGATCTGACTGCGTTGTTGTACCCCTTGCTGCTGTGACATTGCATTGGATTTTCAGGAGAAGAGAATTACTCTGATGAGTTCATTGCAGTGGCAGATATCTTTATATTTGACATCATCTTGTTCCAAAGCATCCTGGGAATGCACATCTTTGGTTGCAAGTTCAGCCTCAGGACAGACACAGGAGATACAGTTCCTGACCGGAAGAATTTTGACTCTCTGCTGTGGGCCATTGTCACTGTCTTCCAGGTGAGCCCACTTTGCTCTCTATGGGTGGGCCAGGGCAAAGTGAAGAGAATCAGGAGATGCCTTTTCCTCTTTGAGGAGCACTGCAGTGACTCCTGACAGCACAAAAGGTTGTGGAGGAAGAACAATTGCTTATTGGAACCAAACAACTGGTGTATATCTCAGACAGGGAACCTTCTTCCTTCCTAGGATACAGTGTGCAAAGGTCACTCCTGTTGTGGCAGCTCCCAAGTTTAACACTCACCTCAGCAAATGACTGTCCTAATGGTTGTTCTTGTTTCTTCTTGCTCAGCTGAGGTTTTTGGTGCAGTGCCACAGCTGGACAGTGACAGTGGGTGTGTGGTTATGGGGAAGTTCAGAGGCCTGGTCTGGTCCTGATGTGTATTCTTTGACTGTCCTTTTCTGGGAATACTCCTCATGTTCTTCCTTCATGTTTATCTGACATTCTCATCCTCTCTTGCAGATCCTAACCCAGGAAGACTGGAATGTTGTACTCTATAATGGCATGGCCTCTACCTCACCGTGGGCTTCCCTCTATTTTGTGGCTCTCATGACATTTGGCAATTATGTACTCTTCAATCTTCTGGTGGCCATTCTTGTGGAGGGATTCCAGGCTGAGGTGAGCTGCCACCAAAGCTTGATCAGGAGAAGGAATAGAGGTGCTAAAAAGGGATCCTTTGTGACACTTTGAGGATACTGGACTGGAGGACTTACAAAGTATCACCCCTCTTTAATTTCACTCATAAAATGACCCTTGTTAGAGTAGTATTCAATTAAACAAAATAAAAAAACACAGAATTAATCCTTGCAAGGAAAGAGGGTCTCTGGAAGGGGATTCACAATTTCTCTTCTGTGTAGCACAACAGAACCTACCTTAGGGTGAGCCCTTTACCCATCCAAAAGCAGCAGTGCAGTCTATCAGCCATCCCAAATCACAGAAGACTCTTTCCAGCGATCACACTGGATGCCTGACTGCTAAGGACAATTTTGCAGTTGTTCCAGAAATGAAAGACAAAAACAAATGGTCTTTTCTGTATGAGTTTCCAATTTCTAAATTTGTGTGTTCTAGGGTGATGCCAACCGGTCATACTCAGATGAAGATCAGAGTTCTTCAAACATGGAGGAGTTTGATCAATTCCAAGAGGTCCAGGAAGGCTCAGGTGCAATAGCTCAAACAGTCTTATTTGCTTGTGTCCTACTGCTGTTCGGTGAGAAATCCAAAAGCAGATTCTGCAGAAAATTTACTCCCACTTCTGAGAACTTGCCAGTTTTTATTTTGAACTTTATGCCAGTTTGTGGTATTATTTGTGGAAAAACAGAGACATGTTGTCATCATGAGGAATGTGGTAGCTAAGTGGAACAGTTCTTGAATGACCTTCAGAACAGCAACTGGAAGTGAGAAGTGAGGCTGTCTCTGGTTGTCTTCAGGGTCACCATTTCAGGAACGCTGTATCCAAATCTGAGACCCACATTTGCAGAGGAGATACCAAGATGGTAAAAGGGACTCAGGCAAATCTGTAAGCCTTGCCTCATAGTGAGAGACTAATGAAGCTTAGAGAGATCAGGAAAGTTACTTGATCACTCTCTGTGTAGTTGTAGACCATAAGGAGGGAGTTGTGGTGGTAGAGAGCTCTTTAATTGAGCAGAAAAAAGCATAATGAGATTGTAAAGGTTGGAAGCTCAAGCTAGACAGTTTCAGGCTGAAAAAAAGCCATATATTTTCAAGGAGAGATAATTAACAGGGGGAACAACCTGAGTACAAACCTTCTGGTAAGGTCTCTATCCCTCAGAGATAAGTCTGTAGAAAGTCTTTCTACAGGAGATATTATACTTCAAAAGAGGTTTGGTGGCTGGGAGCAGCAAGAGTAGCTTGCTCTGCAATGGATGGTGAGCCATGAGTGGAAGGGGACAGAGAGCTAGGCAGGAGGGCAGGGGCCACACTGCACACTCTTACACAAGGTGAGCAGAGCAGGTCCACTGACATTAGCAAGGGTCTGCCAATGGTTCGTTAATTACCAGGCAAGCCCACAGTGGTGAGGAAGGTCTAAGGTCAAGCCAAGAAGTCCAGTCAGCAAGACAAGACCAGGATCAGCAAGGTGCAAGGATAGGCACAAGCACACTCACAACACAACTCAGATGAGCACCATGGACGCATTTCTGAGCATAAATACAGCTCCCACAGCAGGGAGCAGTGGCTCCAGTTTTTGGCTCACAGGTTTTTTTCTTGCAAATTAGCTCTTTTCAAAGCACTCCTATCCTGAGATACATGGCTGCACCATATCAGAGCTTTTGCTGAATGCAGTCAAACCTCTGGGATGGCAGAGGAAGAGGTTACAGAGGTGTTACTGCACTCATGGTGGTCTGTTATGCGGACGCAGATAGGTGACCTTCATTGTGCAATAAGTCAAACGATTGCTCCAGTCCTTTCAGGCTTTAAAATTCAATACCCTGTTCTCTCCATGCATCTCAAAAATATGGTGATGTTTATCTACAAGACTTAAGATTTCCCGCAGTAGTGTCCTAGATCTTAAGGTCAAGGATCAGTCATTTGAGGAAGGGCAGTGTAATAGGATAGACTGGGATGCAGTTTTTGTGTGCAGTATGATTGCAGGAATTTTAAGGTGACCTTAGTACATAGATAGCTGTGGCTATCCTTACATTTTAGTCTCTTGGCCAGTGTTTCAACCTAGCTACCTTAAGTAGCCAATCTGACAGCTAGTGGAATTTGTTCAGACCTGAAGATGCTGGTGTCTGTTCTTGGCATGCAGAAGTGTGCTCTCGTCACCCTGTTCACCTTCATGCTCTGCCTGTCGGTCTGAGGCTGCTTGGCCACCACTCTGCTCATCTGTCTGCCCCCAAGGAGAGAGTGGTCAGTTTTGGAGGCTGAGGAAATTACTTTAAAGCCTTCCCAGCTTGCACTGCCTTTGTCACCATGCCCTACATCAGAGAAACTGATGTTGATTGATGCTAAAGGGCTAACAATATATTAGCTGCTCTTAACATGCTAAACTGCTTAGGCATCCAAACAGTCACTGGATAATGAGGAACTCACCTTCTTCTTTCCTCATCCTTCTTTCTGCATCTTTCCACTTAGATCCCAAGCTCTGTGCAATTCCTGTGACACCTAATGGGCACCTTGACCCATCCAACCCACCAATGGCTTCTGGGGGAGTCACCAACTCTTCACGCAACTCACTGCAACTTGACCAGATCCATGTTGCTGTTGGCTCCCGGAAAAGCAGTGTGATGTCCCTGGGGAGAATGACTTACGACCAGCGGTCCTTGGTGAGTGAGGGAGTATTAATGTGTGTCATACCCTTCTTTTGAAGGCCAAGCACTTCGTTGGCTTTCTGCCATCATCTGGGGATTTCTGGGAAGCATTGCCCTGCTACTGTAGGCTTCTAACATAACTGCATTGCCTGTCTTTAGAGTCCAGATCAGTTCTCATTAATTTTCTAAATTTCCAGATTTCTGAAGTCTATTTCCAAGTTAATTATCCATATTCCTTTGACTGTGGGAGAGGGAGAACACCGAGAAGGCAGCAGTCTCCCTCTTACAGTAGAACATATTTTCCCTCTTTGCCTTTTCCTTGTTCTCTTAGAGTAAAGGACATAAAATGATGCCTTGAGTTAAGAAATGCCAGAACTACCAAGTTGCATTACAGATGGGATTGTATCAAAGCTTTTGTAACAGTGGAAATCTTTGAGGTCCCCATAGCACTTTTACAAGCACTGCAGGTTGTCTAACCAGTGCACCTCAGACCTGTCCACCTTGTAACATCAGCATCTGGGCTTTCCATGCACTGGCTCTGGAGACAGCTCAAAGGGTTTATGCCCCTGTTGTTCCCTCAAAGGGTTTATGCCCCTGTTGTTTCCAACAAAGGGGTGCTGGCAACCATATACTATGTGATACCTTGCTTATGTGGTTGAACTGTAACCAACAAGCCTGTTTCTCTCATTTCTCCCTTTTACTAAGACTGGACTTAAAGATGGTGTGTCAGAAGATCCACCACCCTGTACTTTGTGTTATCCTGAACCCCAGGCAATGTAGGAAGTTGCCAATCATATTTTTTGAGAGCTTTACTCTTGCTCTGTGTTGGTGTAACAGTATTGGGCACCTGGCCTTTGGCTTTCTTACTTACCTTCCCTGAAAGTGCTTTACACACAGATGGTGCTAAAAAGTAATCACAGTCAACGCCATTGTGAACTCATTATCAATTTATTGTCAGATTTACTGAGATTGCTGCTGAATTCCCACCATGCAACTTGCTCAGCATCTGATAAATGGCAGCCTTCTGGCTCAGGGGCTCAGGGAGAAGTCTGTGATCTGAGAGAAGATCACGTGCTCCCTCCTTGTACCCAGAGTCACTGAGTCCCCATCCCACTCTCTTACAGTCCAGCTCCCGCAGTTACGGTGCCTGGAGCCGCAGCGGAGCCTGGGGAAGTCGTCGCTCCAGCTGGAACAGCCTGGCCCGGGGACACAGCTTGAAACACAAACCTCCCTCAGCTGAGCATGAGTCCCTCCTGTCTGGGGAAACACACAAGGCGGCAGATGGGGAGCCGGATGGGTCAGGAAGGGTGTTTCATCACCGCCGGACACTCTCTCTGGATAACAAAGGCTCCTGTGACCGGCTGGAGTTGGCCTCGGTCCCTTCTGGCCACAGAGTGACCCATAGGCTGGGGGCACCGCCTGGGGCCAATGAGCATCAGGACTGCAATGGCAAAATGCCCAGTATTGTCAAGGAGATCTTCCCAAAGATGAACAACCACAAAGAACGGGGAGAGGATGATGAAGAAATCGATTACGTGAGTATTAGATGGAGGAGCCTGGGGTTATATCACAGTGCTCTGGGAAACCCCAAATCCATCCTCAAATTTCAGCCTTCTTGCGTGTGGATGAGAAAGCTTGCAAAGGTGCTTTAGGAAAGCTGGAGGACAGCACTGAATGGAGATAGGACCTTCTAGGCACAGACAAGCTCACACCACACTGTCGGGCTGCCTGCAAGGCACGTGGATGGTGGGAGGAAGGCAGATATGAGATGTACATGTGGTCATTCAGGGGCTGTTATTTCAGAGCAGTGCAGCTAGTGATTTCTACAAGATAGTAGAGGTCATGCTGTGCAACAGTGCAAGTTTTGTGTGGGGAACATCAGCAGATCAGAGGAGGAAGCACAGGCCCCACAGGCAATGCAAGTGGGTTTTATGGTGTCAGCCTGGGGGACAGCAATCTGTGAGCCGATCAGAGGGTGGAAAAAGTGGAGTGAGGGTCAGTAGAAATTTGAACAGACATGAATGTCTGTATGAAAATCCCAGTCCAAGTGCTAACAGATAGCCTTCTTGTCCTGGCTTCTAATTTACCTGAGGCAGGGAGAAAACATTGCCCTTGTATAACACAGTCTCTCCAACACCTCTAAGAAGGCATCATGGGACTGCATTCTACTCTAGAAGGGATACCA
This sequence comes from Bombycilla garrulus, assembly GCA_013400315.1. Classification (NCBI taxonomy): domain Eukaryota; kingdom Metazoa; phylum Chordata; class Aves; order Passeriformes; family Bombycillidae; genus Bombycilla; species Bombycilla garrulus. The sequence goes on from VXBU01014129.1 coordinate 496,642, forward strand.
GAAGTTTGATTTTTCATGATTTGGGAAGGAAATCAGATGCTAAAAGGTGAACAAGCCCTGGCAAAGCAGCTTCTATCTTCTTGTCCATGACTTGTTGCCTTTGATTTTCTCAATCGAGGGATTAAAGAAAAGCAGGTAGTGGTACATTTGAGTCAGATGTGAAAGGAAGAATGTCTCTCTCAGGCAAATGGGAAGGTGACCAGTGGCAATTGCTTCTGCTGCATCCCTACAGAGCCTGTGCTTTCGCATCCGAAAGATGATGGAAGTCTATAAGCCAGACTGGTGTGAGTTACGGGAAGACTGGTCCATATATCTCTTCTCTCCACAGAACAGGTTTGTGCTGTTTTTGCCATGAGAAGGTTGAGAAGATGGGGCAGATGTTTTTGCTCTGCTGGCTGCATCCCCTGATGTTAGGTGACAACTTTAAACTTACCAGCTGAGAATGTGTATTTTCTCCTCCGTTGTCCCTTTTACAGCCAGACAACATTTCTTTTCCTAGATTCTGGCAATGAAAGGAAACTTGAGCATCCTAAATAGCTATTGTGATCTTCCCTCCGTTTGGAGCATCCCATTTTTATTTTCTGAAATCATAAATATTTATGGCAAAGCAAGGCAGGAAATACTAATGTTAACACAAAGAGGATAAAGAATATATTATTGATGCCTCTATAATAGTGATATTTTCTCCCCTAGTACCAGAATAGCATCTTCATTTAATTTACAGTACCAGTACCAACTTACCAGCAGTTATATCACATCTTTTAGGGTAAAGTTAGAATTCTTCTTGCCTAAAGAAAGAGATTTGAGTTGAATTCTTCCTTTTAAAGAGATCTCACCAGGAGAAAATGTCCACGTACCCCAGCCAACACTATTCTCACCCATGCATATTGCCCCTTGAAGAGAAAGGGCTTTCATTATAGGTCATGAGGGAGAGCTTTTTGCTTCGTGTGACACCTGTTAATGTACACAGTGTTGTTCAGAAGTGTGGTCACCATGACTGCCAACCTGCCTGCCTCTCCTGAGCTTTCTGCATGTGGCCTCTTCGCTGTGGTGGGGTCCAAAGTGTGAGTTTGGGAGGAAAACAAGAATTCAGCCTCTTTACAAGGCAAGAGAGGAGCACAGGGTCATAGTGTTTAGGAAAACATTCTGGCACTGGGTAGATCAATGGAGGTTCAGCTCATTGCTCTGCCCTTGCCCTGCTCCAGGCTCCCTATGTGACCATGTACCACCCTGGGCTGTTGCCATTTCAAGGGACATCATTATCAGAGATAGGAAAGCTGATATGTCAGAGCCCAGTTTTGGCCAGAATGCTTAATTCTGTGTCCTCTTTGCTGCTAAATTCATTCTGCCCAAGGCACAGTTGCCTACCAGAAATGTCTTGCAGGTTTCGCCTCCTCTGCCAAACCATCATTGCTCACAAGCTCTTTGACCATGTAGTGCTGGCCTTCATCTTCCTGAACTGCATCACGATTGCCCTGGAAAGACCCCAGATTGAGCACAGAAGCACGGTGAGAAACATTACCTGTCACTCACTTTTTAGCACAACCTCTGACAGTGGTTCCTGAGTGTTCCTGGTACTGGTATGATCTCTGGAAGAACTTCAGCATGAAACACCAGTTCCAACTCATCTATTCAAATATCTAAATATTAGCAATTTACATAAATGTGTGCTTCCCCTGCAGGCTCTTATAATGGGGCAACCCACTATATAATACAGAAAGCTTAGTTCCTTCTGTCTTGGAAAAGTAAGAGTCTCCTCCAGCAGCCTGCATATAAGAGATGAATGGCAAAAGGGACAAGGACTGGGAACTGAGGGACAGAAGTAACTTCCATGCTGTAGGAATGGCACATTATCATTCATATATGCTGCTCTTGAACTATCTTGGCGGTGGCTCAAGCTGGCAAGTGAAATTACTTTTTCTGCTTGTCTGCCTTAGCTGACTCCCAGAATCTGCTGCACTTGGACACAACCTGTGCTCTGTGCTCAGCAACTCTTTGGGAAGGAGTCCTAGGTCAGTGCAGCAGGTTAGCCCTGAGCAGCACTGACAGAAGAGGGCAGAGGGTGCCTTGAAATCAGATTTGCAGGATGCAAAAAAATCCCATCCACTATGCTCTAGCAGAGCTGTGTAGGATCCTGTCCCAGCCAAGGTATATGAGCTGAAAGCTGCCTAGAACTGACCTCTGCCAAGGGCATCTCCTTTATTTCATCAACTTTCAAACCCTTCACAGGAATGCAAAAATATCAAGATCATCAGAAGGGCCTGACAGAGTAACAAGAAGTAGTCAAAATACATTTAAGGTCTTTCTCTGTTTTGTTTGTCTTTTTTGTTTTGTTTTGGTTTGGTTTTTTCTTTTTTATTTTCTTGGTTTTTTTTTTTTTTTTTGCTTTTTCTAGGAAAGAATCTTTCTCACTGTGTCCAACTACATTTTCACAGCGATCTTTGTAGCTGAAATGACACTGAAGGTAAGTAACTTGAGATAAACAGCTCAGAGCCTTTTTCCAGTGTCAAACACTGTTCATGTTTGCTCAGCACCCATTTAAAATCTGTTCATGTTTTTGGTGTGCCTCCCTCTACCTTTATAAAGGCTGGGGTTCAGTCCTGTCTTGTTAGGCATAGAGGAAATGTTTATCATAGGCATTAGATCCAGTTGGATCTTAGTATTTATGAAGGATAGCTGGCGTTCAAGTATGGATTTTGTAATTATGTCAAATGTCCATTCTCTTTATCCTGGAGCAAGAATAGGGAACATTACAACAATATTAATGACATGCTCAAAATTGAGATAACTATTCAATAGATGTCAAAGCACTTTGCCACAATCGGAAAACTTTGTTATTCCCTTCTCATATTTGGGGAAAAAGTCCTAAAACTGTGTGCTGGAAATTAAGCCACTAAAATTCATATCTGAATTTTGACCATGATTTGCAGGATGTTAATATCTCCCTATGGCCACCAATTTCTGTGGCACCCACTGTTTTTGAGAACTGCTGACAAACAAATTACCCCTTTAAGAGCCAAAGTATGGATTTGGTGCCTGACTTTACCTGCCGGTGATGTCTGAACTGGGAGTCTTTCCCCCAGTCTCTGGTGTGGTAGGTAAAGGTTTCCTGTGCATCCCCTACGGTGTCATGTTACTCGGGGAGGCAGAAAAAAGGTGTTTTCCTTCACAAACATCCAGGTGAAAGGAAAATATTATGAGATGACACTTCAATGTCCTGAGGAGTTGATAACTATTCCCCCTCCTCCCATTCTCTCCATAGCTGCCCTCCACCAGGTAGTATAAGAGTCATTTTACCCCCTCTTTTCTCCCCTCTCTTCCAGGTGGTCTCTCTAGGCCTGTATTTGGGGGACCAGGCTTATCTCCGCAGCAGTTGGAACATCTTGGATGGCTTCTTGGTCTTTGTGTCTCTCATTGACATTGTGGTCTCAGTGGCCTCTGCTGGCGGTGCCAAAATCCTGGGGGTGCTGCGAGTGCTCCGGTTGTTGCGCACCCTACGTCCCCTCCGGTCAGAACCCCACCGAGCCCTGCTCGGCCCCCTCTTCCCACTGGTCATCCCCAGGAGGGGTCCCGGGGTCAGATCCAGCTGTGCCAGGCAAAGTGTGGTCTTTAACAAACAATAGGCCACAAGGAGTTTGCCCCTTAGCCATATGGGCTATGATGCTAGAGATAACTCATCAAAGAACAAATCCGTGGGAGAGAAAAGGCTTTTTGATCACAGGGGAGAGATCTCCACTGAGGGGTCACTGTGCAAGGAGACAGGGGTTTACTGCTGCTAAAAATTCTTAGCTTAGGCCAAACGTCCCTGCCCTGTCCCTCTGTCACCCTTCCCCTTCCTTCCTTTCCAGAGTCATCAGCCGAGCCCCTGGTCTGAAGCTGGTGGTGGAGACACTCATTTCTTCCCTCAAGCCCATAGGAAACATTGTCCTCATCTGCTGTGCTTTCTTCATCATCTTTGGCATCCTGGGTGTGCAGGTAGGTTGTTACTGTCCTTGAGCCTCCACCTCTATTGCCATGGGCAATACCCATGTACCCCTAGGTCCTATAATAGACACAGGGAGCCAAGCAGAGCAGGAGAGACAGGGAAGCCAGTGAATATTCTGTGTTTGCCTTCTTCCACAAGTCTTCTCCATAATGACACAGCCTTTGGCAAGCACAGACAGGTGCTCAGCAAGTGCAGGCATTGCTGGACGTGAGAGACAGGAGTTAACTCTCACACCTGCCAGGAGCTGGGTCAGTGTCATAGGGAGAGCCCAGGGCTGGCACAGCACAGGGCTCACTGGACCCATCCACGTCACCCCATGAGGGCAAGCAGCTCAGTGCCTACTCGCATGAACCCTGCCTCCAGTCAGCTCTCATTCTCCCCCTCACTCTGAGCCCTAAATCCACCCACAAACTTTTTAATTTTTTAATTTAATCCTCTTTATTTTTGGCTGTTGCATTGCAGAGGAGCAAGAGTGTGGGCGTTGCTTCCATCTCAGGGAATGCGCTATACTTAGTTTGCTCTGATGCATCTGTACAAATGCACAATCCAGTACCTTCCATATGGGGAAAGGAGCCCTGGGCAGAAGAGTCACAGCAGTGCAGTGCAGCTTTCTGAAAAAATATATATGATAAGAAGAGGATGTTTTTTTCTGGTTCTTTACCCTCAGATGAGATCTTATTTTCCCATCAGCACTCTCAGTAACTGGGAATCAGGGAGGGAAGATGACTCTAGGGGACTGATTAGAAGATACTTTTTCCCTTTATTATACCCATAAAGGCTGCCTTAAGGGCTGTCAGATGGTGGGCTTGCAGTCACTGCTGGCTTGGGGCAATGGAGGAGGCTGAAAAGACAACTGTGATCTTACAAGGATGGTCCTGGCTCCTTTGGAATGGTTGAGCCTGTGCCCAACATTGCATTGGTGGTGTCCCTATCATGCTCTCTGTGGCTTGCAGTCCTGCAGGCCAAGCAGCATCCTGGCAACTTCTGTACATCCCAGGGAGCATGGGGAACCCTGTGGGGAGCCCTGTGGGGAAAGTGACCCTGATGGGGTCACTCCCCTCCTACAGCTTTTCAAGGGCAAGTTCTACCACTGCCTGGGGGTCGACATCAGGAACATCACCAACCGGTCTGACTGCGTGGCAGCCAACTACAAGTGGGTGCACCACAAGTACAACTTCGACAACCTGGGACAGGTGAGTTTGCCCACAGCCCCTCCCTCTGATGGTAACGCAACACAGGGTTTGTCTCCTCCCCAGGGAACAGATGCAGTGCCTGGAAAGCCAATGCCTAGGCCAGAAGGAGCAGTTATTTGGCATGGATTTTCATGCAGAAACTGTGTCACTAGTGGATTGGTATCAGAATAACACTTACAGGATGAATGGGAAAGAAAAGTGGGGCAGCAGAGAGCTTAATTTTCTCTTTTCTCCTGCCATGAAGCAGATGTTCTTCACAACCTCTGTCCTCTGGTGGGTCTGACTGCACATTGGTTTCTGTCACCCCTCCTTGTCCTCCACAGGGGAAGGAGCCAGTTTTGATGTGTGCAGAGACACAGGAAGAATATTTCAGTACTGTGTGTGTTAGAGCATAAACCCACAATGGTTTTTTTCTGCCTGCCAGATGCACCTGCACCACATCAGCTTTGCTTTATATGTTGCAGGCTCTGATGTCCCTCTTTGTTCTGGCTTCTAAGGATGGCTGGGTCAATATTATGTATAATGGCCTCGATGCTGTGGCTGTTGACCAACAGGTACATGGACTTCCTTTTCACTTTACTTGTGCTAGTAAGGCAGAAGCATCCTTTAACATCCTGCTTCAGATACCTCCCTCAAACCAAGAGTCACTTGCAGGCCCCTTCTGAATCCTTTGCTCACCTATTTGCAGGGGGTCAGGTCCATGGTCTATCTAGCCCATGCAGGAAGGTGTAGCTGTGGCTATGCTGTGGGTGTCTGTGGTAGAGTCAGTGGGCCTTTATCTATATGTAGTGAAGAAGCAATAATGCCATGTGTCTTTCTGGGCATGCTGTCTCCCTCGTGGCCCACACGTTGTTATTTCAATACCTTGTAAAGGAGGATCTGTTGGGCTGCATCCCTATTCCTCTACTGCTAAGACAATGATTGCATCTGTTCTCCTCCCACTCCAGCCAGTAACCAACAACAACCCCTGGATGCTACTCTACTTCATCTCCTTTCTCCTCATCGTCAGCTTCTTTGTGCTCAACATGTTTGTGGGGGTGGTGGTGGAGAATTTCCACAAGTGCCGGCAGCACCAGGAGGCTGAGGAGGCGCGCCGGCGGGAGGAGAAGCGCCTGCGACGCTTGGAGAAGAAGCGAAGGAGTAAGGCACAGCCTAAGTGTTTGGTTGGTTCATAGGCCAAGGTTTTCTGAGAAAAAACCTTTTCCTCTTCTTTTTCTTTCCCAATGGGCTGGTATCCAAAATCCATCCCTTGTGGCTGTGCTCTCAGCCTTCCTCCCCACATCACTGCTGTATCACCACACACCTCACTGGAGCAGTCTGGGGAAGAGGGGTGGCTGAGGAGGTCTGCTGGGACTCCAGGAAGGCACTGGGGAAGGGTTTTGGTACCCTGCTCCTCAGAAGATAATGTACCAAAAACACCCCTGTGCATGTGCTGACAGACACTGTTGGCACGGGGTGTGCACACACTGACATGTTTCCTGTGCTTGGGGTAGAGTTCCCACCTGGACTTCCTGCAGCTCAGCTGGTGGTTGAAGAAGAACCTGGACAGACCATTCTTTGTGTTTAAACTGAAATTTAAGGAAGAGGGGAAAAAAAGAAAAAGAAGACCCTTGTGTTTTGTGTCCCAGTGTTGTAGTGTCACTCCTCGGGATCCCAAACCCTCTGTAGTGAAGAAAACCTTCTGTTCCTAGTGTTTCTGTCCTGTTTTGTGTTACCTTTAGATAAAAATTGCTAAAGCATACTTGCTCCTGGAAATCATCCCTATCACCCAGACTTCCATTCACAGCCTATGGGCATGCTTTCCTTTCCTCTGCTCCAGTTTTCCCCTTCTCTCCTATAACACCCCAGGGCCTCTCCTTGAACCATCTGCTCCCTTTTATCATAAGTGATCTTAATTTGTCAAGACATGAAATGCTGATTTAGCATCATTTCCACAAACACAGACTAACAGATTTTCTTTCTAGTATGCCGTTCTTTGTCTTTTTTCCTACATATTTTCCCCCTTTTTTTTTCTTTTTTTCTTCTTTTTTCCATTTATTCCCCACCTCCCTATGTCCTTTATCTTTACCTATTCTTTTCTGGTTTTTCTCTCTCCCAGCTACATTCCATTTTCTTTCAATACCTATCACCAGTCTTACACCTTCTCCCTCCTCAGTGTTTCTTACCCATTTCTCTCTTTCTTCTAATTCCTTCCTAACTCTTCCCATATCCCTCTTTCCACTGAAGAGGCGCAGCGTTTGCCGTACTATGCTACCTACTGCCACATACGCCTCCTTATTCATTCGGTCTGCACCAGCCACTATCTGGACATCTTCATCACTTTCATCATCTGCCTCAACGTGGTCACTATGTCCTTGGAGCACTACAATCAACCTGTGGTGAGTGAGATCATGGAGACTAGTCCTGCCTCCAGACGTTGTCATTTTGGTACAGCTCTCTGATGACCTCTGCCCACCAGCATAAGTAGGACACTTGAGTATCTCTAAAAACCAGTGTTAAAGTTTTGTAGGAATTAGTTTTGTAGTAGGCAAATTTGTGTGGAGATTTTCATGCGTACCCAGAAGGGTAGTTCCTGCTCAGACACTTGTTATCCATTAAAATCAATAGAGAGAAGGTATCTGAGCAAGAGTCAAGCCCCTAGAAAGCATGGTGAAATTAAGTCTCTGTGCTTTATATTAGTAAGTCGATATGTGTGTCATCCAAATTTAGCTGCCTGCTCTGCTTTTTATGTTCCCCTGGATCCTAATAGGAGTGGTGGAAGCAGCAGTATCTTGGGAGCTTCAGGCTTTGCATCAGATTTCCAAATGTCAGCCCAATTGCCCTGCCATATGGCCTCCGCTGAGAGAACCAGAGTGCTGGTTGTATGTCATGAGATGGGCCATCTTTACCAAGCTGCCTTTTTTTCCTTCATAAGAGAAGCTTATCTCATAAGAGGGCCAAAGTGCTGGGCAGAGCCTCTCTCAGCTGCAGGGTGTGATTCCAAATACAGCACCTTGGGGGCCAAATGAGTTTTACACTTCGCTTGGGAACAGACCATGTACCTCTTGGTGTTCCTGGCAAAGCTGCAGATGCCTTTGGTGGGAAAAATGTATGCTGGACATATCAAAGAAGCCTTCTGCCTCCATATGTAGACAAAACATCCATCATGACATCTGCCCAGTGACATTTCAGTTTTCTCTTCAGAAGACCCTTGGTTTAGGTGACAGCCCTGGTGTCTGAACAGATAGTCTGAGAAAACTCAGGCTTTGATCAGGAGCTGAATCTGTCTGTTCTCATTCAGATCTATTGCCAGGCTCCTCTGTTTCCTGCCCACCTTGCCCAGCTGCCCAGCTTCCATCTTGCCCTAGATAGTGCTCAGTTTTATATTTCAGGAACTCTCAATCTTTATCTGTTGGTGTCCTCACATCAGATCTTTGTTCCTCAACAAGTCACTCCTCTTCCTTACTCTTCAGCTCCTTTCCCTGGAACACAGCTCCAGCCAAGCCAGCTTGTTGTCAGGCTCTGTTAAACAATCTTCTCAAAACACCTCAAACCCTTCCAGTACAAAATGCCACCAAAAGCTGCCCACTGGTCACTGGTTCTTGGTGGTCGCGGAGGGGCAGCACGTAAAAGAGCCAGAAGCCAAACAGCTCGGAGATGTGATGTGCTGGCACCAGACCAAGGCACAGCAGGGATTCCTCTGGTCAGAGATTACCTGAATCCACAACCAGGGCAACCTCTGTGCTTAACTCCTGGTTGATAGCTATGCCAGTGCCATTAACAAGGTGTCATTCAGGTGGCACAGGCTACTGGCAGAAGAAAATCTTCATGGCATTTCATGGATTCTCTTGCAATAGCCTCCTCCTCTTGATTATGCTGAACAGTACAGGAGAAAGGAGCAGTAACTGATCCTGAGAAAACATGGGGCAGAGAGGCTGGCTGGTGGCTGCCCTTAGTAGGCGACCTCCTCATTCAATTAGGTACAAAGTGTGGGGCAGCTTTCCCACCCCACAATGAATACCTGGGGCAGCCTCCCCACCCCAGGATGAATTCGTAGCACTTAGGAGGGTCCCCACACAGGGGGGGATTTGTGTTTGATGTTGCTTTTGCCTCAATTCTTTTCCCTCTCTTTCTGTGGCAGTCCCTGGAGACCGCCCTCAAGTACTGCAACTACCTGTTCACCACTGTCTTCGTGTTTGAGGCAGTCCTCAAGCTGGTGGCATTTGGTCTGCGACGATTCTTCAAAGACAGGTGAGCAGAGGGTTGTCAGTGGTGGCTGTGGGACAGCTGGGTTTGGGGTAGAGATTTGGGGCTGGTGCCCTATCTAGACCATGAAGTGGTGGTAGAGTGCTCTGACTGCCTCCCAGTTCTGTACAGCATGGACCTAACCTCATCCTCCACAAGCTGTGATGCCGAGGCAATAGCAAGGGTTGTCCAGAAATTGCCTCTTGGTTGGAGTCTGACGGTTACACTAGAAAGCAAAGGAGATGAGGTTGGAGAGAAACGTCTTTTTCCTACCCTTTAGGCAAACTGTGAGCATGCTGAAGCAGAACATATATAGCAAAGTTGATTCAAGATAGTAAGGCCTTAAAAACCTGAGCCCATTAGTCAAAGCACAGCACCATAGTAACACAGCTCCACGCTTTCAAATCAGGCTGGCTTGCCTCTGGCTTCTCAGGGTGTGTGCAAAGTTAATCTCTGTTTCTCTGGAAAAGCCCATATAGGCTGACTCAGAGTGCGCCTTGAACTCATACATAAGGAAATGTTTAGGATGAAGTGGAGACAAGTACCTTTCTTTACCAGGAAAATGAAAAAAAACCTCTATCTTCGTTTATTCTCTTCAATATTTCTTCTAAAGGTGGAATCAGCTAGATTTGGCCATTGTGCTGCTGTCTGTCATGGGCATCACATTGGAAGAGATTGAAATCAACGCTGCTCTCCCAATCAACCCCACTATCATCCGGATCATGAGGGTGCTGCGCATTGCCCGGGGTGAGAGAGACGCTGGCCAGAGCAGGGCTGCATGTGGCCGTGGAGTGCAGCTTGGTGCCATGACTCATTGAGCAGTGGCTGTAGAGTCGTGAGCTTGCCATGTCCCCAGCCCTCGAGGAGCCTCTAGGGTGTCCTTCATCACATCCCAGCAGGGGTTCCAAGATCTAGGACACCCTAGAAGATCAGGCTTTCGGGTTCCCTGGGAGATGAAGCACAGGGAGGGTGGGAAAGTCACGTGAGAACTGAGCTTTCTGTGTTACTCATTTTTGGGGCAACTGTAGTAGTGATGTGGGGAGTAGAGGCTACCAAGCAGGTTGAAATTTGCACAGGTAAGGTGGTGGCCAAGGTGTGCCAAGATGACATAACAGTGATGGCTGAAGGAAGAGTAAGTGATGGATGGAAAAATCAAAGCAGAAGGACAATTAGGATACACATTCCTGGGAAAAAAAGCATGTGACTAGTATCTGGGTGAAGCAGAAGCAGCCCAATAGACATAGATGGCAGAAACAAAATATTTAGTAAAAAGGATATGAATGTGAGAAGGAACAACTAGGGTTGTAGTATCAAAAGTGAGAATAGGAATGAGGGGAAAGTCCAGTTTTTCTAGGGCAAGGAGAGACAGGACATCTGTCTTGTGCTACTATCACACAAAGGATGCCTCTTAGCTCACTCTGACAGACATTTCTCTTGTGCTTATTGTGGCAGTCCTGAAGCTGCTGAAGATGGCCACAGGAATGCGAGCACTGCTGGATACAGTTGTTCAAGCCCTGCCACAGGTAAAACACCTTCCCAAAAGAGTCTCCTCTTCTCTCTGTTTTTCCAAAGGGTTGATTCTTGTGGAGTCTCAGAGGTGGTGTCTACTGTGGTGTGCAGGGAACTGCCTGAAGGTCATGTCCAAGTTCTCATGTCATTCATGGGGTTACATCTCTCCTCTCCAGCATGTAAAAGAAATTAAACTTGACCTCTGGATAAGGGTAGATTTCTTCCCATCATGTCTAGCTAGTCTCTAACTGTTTGCAGCTAAGTCCTTAGCTCCTTTCTCCCCTCTCTTTAAGAAGCGAAGAGTGACTGGAAGCCATTTCAGGAGGAAAGGACATCTTTCTGTCAGTGCAGCACTCACCCTTCCCTGAATGTGTCCCCTTTTCCTTCCTTCTCTTTCATTCGCACTCTCATCACTCCTTTTCTTAGCCAGTGCTTTCCCCTTCCTACTTTTTCTTCTTTCCTCCTCCTGGATCCCTTTGTGTTTCTGAGCATCTCATGCATGAGAAGCAGTGACACGCTCTGTTGTGGCTCACACAGCCGGCAGTTAAGTGTCTGCTGCAAGACATCGAGACAGAAGGATCTCATGAGCTGTGAGTGGCAGCTGCTCCGGAACGAGATGCTGACACAGTGCTTTACACAGCCTTCAAGCCCACTGTGAGCATCCTTTGTGATGGATGAGCAGTCAGGGAATCTGCTCTCCTTCCTTTTGGATTGTTGAGGAGGAATTGTTAAGCAAGGAATAATGGCACCGAGTGGCTCTACGGATCATACATCAGACCAGTCCCTTGGCAGGCCCAGAGAAGGCAACTCTGCTGTGTGATATCAAAATGCACAGGCATTTGTCAGTTGATTTATCAGCTAATGTGCCAGTGCTGCTGAGTGATGATGAGCTGGGAATCAATCTGAAAACAGCATGAGTAGTTACCCAGGGAATTTACTTCTGGTGTTGGTGACAATAAATGTCAATCTGAATTAGAGGGATATGATGGCACAAAAGTGAAAAGGAAACTCTGTGATCTTTTATGGATCCTGAGCTCTGTCTGATCTCCCATGCTTTTTATTAAACAATAATTATTTGTGGTTTATTATGATAATAGTAATTACAACAGTATTAATAACTCATGTGTCGGATATACAACATCATTCAGGACAGCTGTGGGCTGAGATACACTGGACAGTAGAAGGAAGGGGAGATGAAGGATGTTCTTAGTGCAGCCAGATCTGGAATGTAAATTTTTATTAGTTCTGGCTCGGCTGCTACAGACTGGCTCAGTGCAGCTTCTTTGCACCTTGCTTTTTTCCATTCCAAGAGCCACAACAGATGATTTTTCTCAGGCAGGGATCTGGGACAGAGCTTCACATCCAGCGTCTGCATGTCTGTGGCATGTTTATTCTGAAACCCAGATAAATGCACACTGATATTAAGAGCTGGAGGAAATAGTATCCAGAAACTGTTGGCAAGAGGACTCTGCAATATATTTGTACTTAAATGATGAGATTCAACTTCTACCCCCAAAATATAGATAATAAATAAGAGAGGAAGAAATATTCATATCCCTGTCATGGAGACAGAGAAACTGAGTAATCAGACAATTAAGTGTTTTGCTCAAGATGGCAAAGAGCACAGCTGGGACGTGTGAGTCTCCGTTTCTGGTCCTAGACACGAACCACAAGTATATTCTTCCACGCTTTCTTATTTCTGATTTTTCTGTCTCCCATTTGCCTGCGACTTCTTTGTTAACCAAGTTTGTGGACCAGGTCTTTTGGAGGTCAGTAATACCTGTCTCAAAGCAAGATATCTGAAAGTTTGGTCTCTTGGTGTTCCCTGGAAGATAATAACAAGCAGTACTTAATCCCTCCAGCATCAAAGCCCATGAGTCGCTATTGACTGGATTTTGCTACCTCCTATAACAGGTTGGCTTTGTTTAATAAAGTTGTGTAGCAGGGATAAAAAAATCCCTCCATACTTATAGTTGGACAAAAATCTGAACTTAAAGGTCTAAAATCCACCAGTTTCAGCATTAAAAGAATTAATCTAGTCTCCATATTTTATATACTAGGTCTTCAGGGGACAGTTGAATTATCTGTAATAATATTCTACAAGATTTATTGACTTTGCCAAAAGAAGTAGTTTAAAATAACCTGTCCTTTCCCTTGCATTTCATCCTCTTCCTGACCTTTTTCTTTTTGTTCCTAGAGCACAGACTCAAATCAGGGATTTTGGCTTGCTAACGGCATATGAGGCATCTCCAGTCATCCTGTTTCAATTCCCTTCCTGTCTTTGTTACACTGCAGCAATTCTTAATAGTGAATAGAGCTTTAATTTTAAAAAGCCCTTTGGAAATGCAGTCCTTTGCTAAGTTTTATTAACTTTTCTTAACGTGGACATAGACCCAGCACTGTGTTTTCACAGCATTTACTATGGTGTCTAATTTAGTCATCAGAAATAATTCCTTCCAGTGAGTATGTAGGGACCCAGGATGTGGCAGTCCAGGGGAGTGGGTGGGCTGAGTAATTTATTCCTCTTCTGAATTTGGATGGCACAGCAGTTGCAATGACTAGATTAGATTCCTGAAGTGATGATCCTAACGTAGGCCCAGTGACCACATGCATTCAGACCAGAAACTGTTTAGTGTTTATAAAAACCTGTTAATTTTTCCATGCTTTCTCTTCCCACCTGCCTGCTCCTCCCCCAGCCCTGATGGCAATTGGAGCCATCACTGAACATTTCTCAAGTGTTGAGCAATTGTTTGGTTGCATTTGTACAATGGGATTTCACTGCTGTTCTCTTCAGACTTGGAAATGCAGAAACACTTTCTGTACAGATGAAATAGGCTTTGGGATAGGCTGACAGTGCCATTTGCTTTCAGGTGGGAAACCTTGGACTCCTTTTCATGCTCCTTTTTTTCATCTACGCTGCTCTAGGAGTGGAGCTCTTTGGAAAACTGGGTAAGTCTCAAGCAGACCCTGCTTCAGTGTGAGCTACAGACATGCTGATTGGGGTTTCTCAAAGTCCGAACTCTTCAATAAAGGGACTGAGTTATTTGATGGACTTTATTCTCCGTTATGCATAACTGATGTAAGAGTAATTTCCCTCTAAACTGTTGTTGTTGTATCAGCCTAACAAAATAAAAGCAGTCTCTGTTTTCTCTTACATTCTTAAACATTTGCCTTCCCTGCACTCGATCCCTGACATTGCCTTCAAGATTACAAGAAAAATTTTGTGAAGGTTTATTTACATCTCTTGCTGTGGAATATTGATCAAGAAGAAAGGCAGCCCAATAACACGCTGGGAGGATCCCCCTGAACAACAGTTACACTGCCTGACATCCTGGGGCTGGGCCATCAGGGATTTTTCCATACTGTTGGGCAGGGTGTTGATACCGTTCGTTACCTGAGGTCTTCAGGCTGTGGGTTCATGTTGTTTGTCTCAGGGCTGGTAGCGTGTCCTTCCCTGAGTGTTGCGCTCCCCTTGTTTTTCAGTGTGCAACGATGAGAACCCCTGTGAGGGCATGAGCCGCCATGCCACCTTCGAGAACTTTGGGATGGCCTTCCTCACACTTTTCCAGGTGTCCACGGGTGACAACTGGAATGGGATCATGAAGGTAACTGGGACTTGGAGGCAAGGATCTCCTGCTTGTGGGGAAAGAGAAATTCGGATGTGTGGTCTGTTCAGCAAAGCTTAGGCTAGCAAAGGGAAGGGAAACAGAACACAGAAGCTAGGTTGCTAGATAAGGTCCCTACTTGGTCCAGAGTCTCTCTCCCCACCATGGTAACTCACACCTTGGTCTCATCTAGTCCTAGAGACATCTGATTGAGAAAAATGACAATTTTCCTTTGGAGGAACAAAGAAATAATTTAGGCTAAGAGAAAATATCCACTGTAGTCAGGACTGCTATCAAAGCTGAGCACAGGACATGGGTGTTGGACATGTTCAGAGGACATGGAGAAAGGAAGGTTCTTTTGTCACATTTAGTGCTTTTGAGAATAGATGGGAGAAGGCAGTACCAGCCTGCTCATTTTTGGTCTTGTTCACATGTGTGGGGCTATGGTGGCAGCAACATGTTATGGTCTGAAAGTTTGCTTCATATGCCTTTGGATGGTTTTGCTCATAAGCGAACAGCGTATAAACAAAGAGTGTCCCAGATTCTTTGAGGGCCTCACTGTACCAAAAGGTATGGGGTGATAGAAGTGCTGCCTTGTTTTTTCCATTGGCATCAGTGTTTTTTGACAGAGAAAACAGCCATGCTTCTGGTCTTACTTTAGTCTTTCCTTCCTTCCATCGTTCCCTCTCAATCCCAACCTCTCCTGAAGGATACCTTGCGTGACTGCAGCCACGATGACCGGAGCTGTCTCAGCAACCTGCAGTTCATCTCGCCACTGTACTTTGTCAGCTTTGTGCTCACAGCCCAGTTTGTCCTCATCAATGTGGTGGTAGCTGTGCTCATGAAACATCTTGACGACAGCAACAAGGAGGCCCAGGAGGATGCAGAGATGGATGCTGAACTTGAGATGGAAATTACTCATGGGCTGTGCTCCCACAAGTCAGGCTCTCCGAATTCAGGACAGGGAAAAGGAGCAGGAACAGGAGGAGGTGGTGGTAGAACAGATCCTGAAGGACATCTGTGCATGAGATGTTACTCTCCAGCCCAGGTGAGTACACCTTTGAACTTACCGACCAGACTGCAGCAAGGAGATGTGGGCATTAGCTGGGCAGCTCAGATGATTGAGGGCTTAGCAGTAGCAGAGTCTTCCACCACAGGGTGAAAGGTTTGCTTTCAGCAGTAGGCTTTTGAGTTGATGGGATCATGTAGGGACAAGGCTATGACAGCAGTGTGTCCTGTTCATTGTCATCATGGTGTAGGAACCTGAGGGCCAGCAGAGGAGGGATGGAGCAGATCAGCTAAAGGTGTGTCAGGAGCAAATTTGAGAGGGGAGATCAGGAGAAGAGTGCAGGAGAAATGGCAGATCAAGAGTGAGTGACTCCAGCAGAGCTGGAAGGGAGACGTGAGCACCGAAAGTGAGTGAAGACTGTCCCTCCTTATTTTTATTTTTATTTTTTCCTTGAACTCTGGCACATTTACACACCCTGTGGAGCAAATGTTTCCCCTGGTGACCCTATG
This sequence comes from Bombycilla garrulus, assembly GCA_013400315.1. Taxonomy (NCBI): domain Eukaryota; kingdom Metazoa; phylum Chordata; class Aves; order Passeriformes; family Bombycillidae; genus Bombycilla; species Bombycilla garrulus. The sequence continues at coordinate 512,676 of VXBU01014129.1, forward strand.
CAAGTGCCTGCAGAACAAGATGCTGCTCCAGATGAGTCAGGGTGGAGAACCCAGTCCCAAATTCACGTGAAACTTGAAAGCAAAAAACTCGACATTCTTAAAATGATCTCTCCCATCCTCCCCCCTTTCTTGTCCCCTAGGAGAACTTATGGCTGGACAGTGTCTCTTTAATTATTAAGGACTCCTTCGACGGGGAGTTAATGATCATCGATAACCTATCGGGCTCCGTCTTCCATCATTACTCCTCGCCGGCCATGTGCGAGAAGTGTAACCATGACAAGCAAGAGGTAACCTGCGTACGAGGATGTGTGAGGGGACTCTTCCCCCTAGACCTGCACACCCACACCCACGTGCCCGCAGGTCATCCCATGTGTGCCCCTCACTGTAGATTGTGTAGACAGTAGAGCTTGTTGACCTGTGTTTGTTATCTGTTGTGAAGTGCTGGTACTGCCTCTAGAACAGGCCTGCCCTCCTCAGCCACACGCGGATGTTTGAGGTGGTGGAAAAGTGAGACGTGACAGGATACGGGTCAGGAGAGACTGAATGACCTGTAGAGAAATTACTATGGAGGCATCCCTTGGCAGCTTTTGTTGTGTCCAATTCTGCAAGAAAAGTCTAGGTTCAGGCTCATGTCGGACAGAGGACTCTAAAGATTTCACCCCAATAAGACCACTCAGGAGCAATTCAGTGGGAGGTTTAAGCTTGTGTTTTGTCCTCCTTTTTAACATGTGCTTGCTTATTCCCTCTTAAGGTTGATCAATTAAGCACATGTTTAAATGCTTTGTTGAATAGAGTCATGTCTGTGAGCAAGGATTGGTTTGTGGTGAAAACCAGGTAATTACTTTGAGCAAAAACTAAATAAAAGTGGGCCCACTGAGAAGGTTTGTTAGCTGACAAATGGGTTGTTGCTAAGAACAGGACCAAATGGCTTAGACTTGAGCTACTGAAGTTGGTAGGTGCTTTGGAAAACTCCTTCCTAAGCAATTAATCTTTTCAGGTTGTGAAACTTGAGGAGCAAAATAGTCTGGGAAGGGTTAGGTGAGTAGCAGAACTAATTTAGTTCTGAAATAATTTTATTGTATGTAGGTGCTCTGATTTTGTGCGGTCAGACTTGTAGCAGTAGTGTGGCTCTTCTGACAGTAAACTGGTATGTCAGTGGCAAACTTCACCCTCTCCTTCCCCATAACTGATTCAGTATGTTGTTATACCTTATAAAGAAACAAGGAAACTTGGGGAAAGAGCTCTTATTGGCAGATCTTTCTATTCATGTTTGAAGAAAGCAAGATTTCATTTGGTCTCAGATGCCTAGTTCTGATGCTCTGATATTTTTTCAGCTTCTCAGCTGTCTGCTTCTCCCCATTGCTTCATTTTGAAAGTATCAAAATGCAAACATTGCTGTAGTTTAGCGTTATTGAGACACTTCACAAAAGAATTCTGCATTAATGCAACCAAATAACTAGGTTTCAATTAACTGCAATTTCCATTGCTTTACTTAAGTCTTTATGTTCAGCAATTGCTGCTCAGCTTTCTCAGGTTTTTCCCCTGCTTTCCCCATTCCAGAATGATTGCCCCAAGTTAAGCAATTTGCAGCTAGCTTGCTGCATTTGAAAACTTCACAGATAGTCTTCAGTATCCCGCCTACGAATTAAGACATCAACCCATTTTCTTACCTTTCCAGCAAAGAAACTAGATAGCAAAATCTTCAAATGCAACCCACAGCCAGAGCAAATAATTTGATGTAATTATCACAACTGAAGAATTATTCTTAGATCATACTTTCTAATGGCTGTTTTAGAGCCATAAATTACTTTGAAAATTGGTATTTCAATACATCTAAAATGTGGAACTGAAAAGAAATTAGCTATGCAAGAATGAGTTTAGTAATAAAATACAGATGTTTTATTTTGGATCATATGAGTCAAAACTATACCTTAGGATTTTAAGCCAGCATTGATCATGACCTTCTCTTCATATTTCAAAGTAGAAAAAAGAAAAGAGGAAATTTCAATAGTAAATCACTATATGGAATCATAGTTAACATCAGCAATGTACACAGTCATTAAATTAGAGTGTACTCTGGTACATCAACATATCCAAATGAGTATTGTATACAGATTGAATTGTACAGTTCCAGAAGAAATTGACAGCAAGTTTACATAGGCAAAACTATTTATCTAGCCCTCTTAAGTGTGTGTGTGTTAGAAAAAAACCCTATCAGCCTTAAACTGCCCTTCTTACAAAAATTTCATATTAGGCAAAAATGTTCCCTCGAATTTCATTGGTAGTTTAATTCATCAAGATGCTGAGCACAGTGGATGGACACAACATTTAAATGTATGCTCAAACTCATTCATGTGTGCTAAGCTTTTTGTGGCATAGAGCAAAGTGCTCAGTGCCTTTCCCAATTACGCTCCTGATATCTTATTTTCAGAACAGTTATTTCTACAATTAAGGATTTTTGTGATCACAGCTCTGTTTATAAAGATATATCTACAAGTAGTTGTATTCTAAGGCATATGTGTGCATAGTTCAGTATCTCAGGCTGATGTTCCTGGGAGGTTTCGTGGATTGAGATCTAGTGAACAGCCCCTTCTCCCCCACTGCAATTTAAAATATTCTACCGTAAGGGAAGCAAAAAGAACAAACCTTCCTTTTTTCATGGTGCTGAACTCTTTTCTTGTCATTTTTATCCTCTCACTCTTGGAATGGTTGACAGACCTCTGTATATGGATGACTGAAGTGTGTTTAGCCACGGTAGGAGTTTGTCAGTGAGCACCAGTGAAATGTCTTTCCACACCTGCAATTTATTTAGTCATGACTTTGTGGGATTTGGGATTGTGGGATTTGTGTAGATCCCAGGGTGGTCAGAATTTTCAAGTAAGTGGTTCAGTGACAAACAGACTGTTCTGGCTTTTGTTGAAATCCTTCTTTACGGATGGCAAAGGTAGTCACAGGTGTTACCACACGTCATGCTCGCGTACAAGCACAGCTGTAAGGTTGTTTTGGTGTAGCAGGCACTTGAGAGAGTAAGAAATGAGTACACACATTAAGTGGGACTGAATGAAGACTGTGATTCTCTACAGGAGTTGTTGCTGGCTGGTATTGTGCAGCATCCCTGGCAAAAGTTCATCGTGGGCTCTCTGCGTTCATGCTCTGAGGAGCAGTTGTTGTTTTGGGCTTTCTCCATGGTTGAACAGCACCATGTTCCTGTGTCAGAATAATATCTCAAATAAGGATGTCATTTGTGTACTTTATTTAAATCCAGCTCCGGTTTTCCATTCTGTTTGTTTAAAGCACATTATCCCTCAGATGGAGACTTCTTCCACTCTCTGGCATTGGCACAAGCCACTAAACTTCCAGCTTGAAAGTCATCTCTCCAAAAATTTCACCTGCTGTCATGGCGCAAGAGCTGCCTCTTGCAAACACAAACGCATGGCCAGAAGCTGTCCCAACTGAGACAACCCAAAATAGAGCTCTCAAGAGTTAGCTGCTGGTGGTACAAACTTCTGGCACCCCAGAGACCAGTGATAGAAATCCAAGCATAGGAGAGTAGAAAAAGATGCTTTTCAGGCACTGTAAGAAAGAGTTGTCAGGCAAAGGGGATTTAAAAGCTTGGGGGAAAGAGGATGGGAGAGGGGCACTTGTGGTATGAAGTAGGCCAAAAGATGAAGCAAGGTCAGACATGGGACTGGAGCAGAGCTGAAGAATGAGAGAGACACAGTGGTCAGACTTGCTTTCAGAAAGCAAAAGAGCTCAAGTGTGGGTATGGGGGAGGGCTGAGTTTAGAGATGGAGAACAGAATGGAAGACGGTGTTAGGTAAGATCTTGGGCAAGTTAGAGGAGGGGAAAGACAAGAGGCAGGAAAGTTGGAGAGGAACAGGGTTTCAGTAATGAAGGTAAGAGAATATGAAAAGCATGATACTGGCATGGACTGCAAAAGGCATGACTTTCTCTGGAATGAAAGCACCTTCATGTTTAAGCAGGGCTGTTTGTGGTGCCTTCAGAAAGAGGGGTCCGCTCGTCACCCCTCAGCAGAGCCGGCTTCCCTGTCACCAGCCTGAGGGACCCCTCTGCCTGCCTGGCTTTCCTTGCAGGGCCTTGGGCCAGCTGTATCTCTGTGACAGATACAGGACTCATTCCTCCAATTCTGGCACTAGAGGAGCATGGACTGGTAGCAGCCTGCTTGCAGATCATATATTCAACCTTTCTTAAAAAGTGAATTCTCCTGCCCAGTACAGGTCTGGGTTAGGTTGTTCCTGATACATCCAAGGAATTATAACCTAAAATTGATCTTGAGTCTACAGGCTCTCACTTATCCACCATCAACAGTGTGACTGCTTGAAATGTGGACTCCAGGCATGACCTGTAATAGCTCCTTTCCCTTCCTGCAGGTCCAGCTGGCTGAAATGGAAGCATTATCCCTCAACTCAGACAAGTCCTCTTCCATCCTTCTAGGAGATGAGTCAGACAATCGAAACGCTGCTCAGCTGAATCCTAAGGAGATCAAGGTTAGCCTCAGACAGCTATGGGCATCTTATATCATGTGCTGTACTTATGCTCCTGCTCATTTCAGGCACTCTGTATTCATCCAGGTGTCCTGCTGAGGAATATAATTCTGGTCATTTTTCAAGAGCTTCTCCATAGAGACATACTGTGGAGTAGGATTTGTGGAGAACAAAAGAATACATGTATTTGAAAGGTCTCTTCACTGCTGTTAGTAACTTCCTCTGAATTAGTCAAAGGGCAATTTGGGCTGGAAGACTGAGCATCTCTTAGCTAGCTTGAAGTTATTATCAGAATCAGTTCTTCTTGAGGCTTTGAAAGTCTGCTCTATCATCTATCATTAAATTTCACAAAGCTTTGTCCTCACTTATTTTGTCCAGCAGGATGGCCAGGACAGCCCTGACTCCACTGGGGCAGACAATCTGGGGGAATGCCTGCTTCCAGCATCCAGCGAGGATGGCTCTACAAACCCAGACAGTTACCTGTGTGAAATGGAGAATAATCCTTTCAACTCAGTTCAGTCCTGGCTAAAGCATGAAAGTACCAAAGGTGAGCAGGGCTTTCATTCTCCAAGTCTGCTGAAACTGTGGGTTGGTTCAGCTGTTTTTCCCCTGCTTTCCCTCTGCCAGGGGGAGACTTAATGTGACTTGGGGTTACACTAACCAAAAATTAGCTTTCAATTTACTAATTTGCTTCAGGAATGGGGGGAGGAACAGTTCCTTAATTTTTGTTGCTAATTTTTATATCTTCCCTCAGACATGACTCCGTGAAACATTGTGAAAGTGCTGATTCTCATTTGCAGTGCACCCATGCACAGTCAAAAAAGAGTGGGAACAGATTTTCCTGACATGCCAGCTGGCTGAACTGTGTTCACTCAGCATAGAAAAAAACTGCTGCTCCCTGAGACCAAGTAAAGGTTCAGGGAACATGTTACACATGTCTGCCCTTGGTGGAAGTGCTCCAGTTCTACTCCTGAGCATGCCCTGGTCTCCTGGGTTCCCCAGCTTTCCCAAACCACCACTTAATTTATCTCCCTTCATCTCTTCATCCCTTGCCTTGCATAACCTGGGATGAATATCCTCTGATAGTCATACATACTTGAATCAAAGCATTATAGCTGAGCATTTCTCTGTAACAGCAGAGTAACAGCAGAGCGTGTGCATGCCCTTATGGCTCTGAGGTCTTCCTGGTCTGGTGCAAGTTTTTGTGAAAAAAAGTGGGATCCTTAATCTGAACACCAGGCTGAGGCTTCTCGGTCAGGAGTGCATGTTCCTGAATGGACCTGAGATTTTGTTCAGTGTTACAGCAGTGAAGGCACAAAATAAAATCAGGGAACTCTTCAACTTTCTTCTTTCTTCTGTTTCTGTTCTCCTCCCCTTTCTTTTGATGCTCTGTCAGTCCCTCCCAGCCCCTTCTCTCCAGGTGCATCTTCCCCTCTCTTACCTGTACCATCAGAATTTTTCCACCCAGCCATGTCTGCCACCCAAACAGGGCCTGAGGAAGTCTCGTGTCCACACAACCTTCCTAAGATCTCTCTGCAAGGCTCATGGGCATCACTGAGATCTCCAGGTGTGAACTGCTCACTTCTCCATCAGGTGAGGAACCCTGCTTCTGTCTGCTAGGAAAACACAATTGTCACATCCCACCCAACACAGAGGGGGCTGAATGAGGAGGAGGACAGAGGAAGGAGAAAGGCAGCTGTGGTCACGGGCTGGGCAGCCTGGATCTGTAGGAGGAGCACAGTGGACTGCAGCATGCAGGAGAGTAGGGGAGGAGAGAGGGTAGTATAACAAAGTGGTGTTGGATAGCTCTCACCCCGTGAAGTCATTTGTTCTTCTGCTTTGGATCAACAAATAGTTTGACAGCTGAAGTGGGCCCCACATGAAGATGAAATCACATCACTCTGTAGCTCCCCCCTGGGTCCCTGGTACTGGGTGTGCTGCAGACACCTGCATACACAGCAGCCATGGTGTGGGCCAGGGAGGTGACAGCTGCACAGCCTCCTCGAGTCCTCTTAACACTGTGACTCCAAATCATGCACCTTCTTGGCTGGAACAGGCTTCTTCCCACCTGCATCCTCCCCTTCCTTTAGTGCCCCATCCACACACTGTGTCCCTAAGCTCACTGTTTTGCCCTGCCCCCTTAACTCTCACATCCCAGAAAGGTGCCATCTCTTTCTGAAAAGATGGCTATTTCTCACTAACAAAAGAGAAGAAGAAAAGCACTAGGGGAAGATCAAGTGTCTCTGAAGTGCAGAAGACTAAGAGATGAAAGCCCAGTAGAGATCCCTGCTATTGTTCTTGGAAGATATTCCATGAATGGGGCACTCTGTTCCAGACAAACTAAAAAAAAATAAAATCAGATGTTATCCAGCTATATATCACAGACACTGTTGGCATAATACACATGTGTATAAATTCACCAAGGATAAATTTAGCCCTGTTCTGAGACTGAATTGTTGCAGTATTGAAATTTCTGGTTTAAGTTAAGACACAAAGAGGTATAGCCCTGGAGCTGGCACACCACTGGGATAAAAGAACTGAATTATTATAAAGGAGAAATTAGTAAACTTCTGATTATTTGACACAGACTGTATTTGAATACCTATGGAGACTGCTTCAGGAGACTGCTCCCAGTCCTACATGCATCATTCCCAGCGCAGTGTCTCAGTGATGATCGCATAGTGCAGACCAAATTCCTAGAAACAACTAAAATGCAGCTTAAGTAGATAAGCCCTGATACAAGGAAATTAAGGCTGTTTCCTCTTCCTACTGGAAGGGGACCCCACCTTTCTACTCTAAATGAAAGGGTAGCTGCTGCTAGTGCTGGTCAAAAGAACCACAGGGCCTCTTTTCTCTCTCTGTATATTGCTGTTTTTTAATGAGAGGAGGTCTGTACAGAAGTTCCTTGATTCCTGTCCAGCTGATAGATGTGTCCACAGTCTGTGTGGCAGGTTTATAGGGAAGCCATGAATAAGGACCCACAGGGAACATTTGCTCTGCTGCCTCCTGGACCATCAGTGCTCAGGGAGAGAGCATAGTGGTGGGTGCTGCAGGGCTTACAGACCCAGCATTCCCTCCTTTGGTGGAGCACTTCACGTGGGAGGAGTAGATTCATCCTGAAGCAGAATGAAATTAGCTCAAAATGTCAAAACCTTTCCTTCTCCTTACCCAGAAGGAAATCCCCTCGTCGAGCTGCATGGCTGGTGCTTTGCAGCATTGGTTGGTTTCTGGTTCCCTTCCCCAGCAGAGAAGAGTGAGAGAGGAATGGAGTTTTCCCCCTTTCTGTAATTGTGACTTATTTTCACACCCCAAAGTATCCCCAAAACTAATAAGGCAAAGTCTCTTGCCCACTGCCCATCTCCTTCCTGAGAACTGTGTTTTCGTTCTCCTGCTCCCCAGCCCCCCGAGAGCGACACGTCGCTGGACAGCCGGAGCAGCGGCTCTGCCGGCAGCCTGCAGACCACGCTGGAGGACAACAGCCTCAACCTCAGCGACTCTCCGCAGTGCACCCTGGACCTGCCGGTGGCTCTGTGCCCCGTGCCGGCGGCGGGCAGCCAAAGACCCCTGGCAGCGCCCCCGTCCCCCGCCTCCCGCCGCCGGAGCCTGCGGGGCCGCGGGCTCTTCAACCTGCGGAGCCTGTGCCGCCACCAGCGCAGCCACAGCAGCGGCGGCAGCACCAGCCCCGGCTGCACCCACCACGACTCCATGGACCCTTCGGATGAGGAGGGGGCGGGCAGCAGCCTGCGCGGGGGTGGCAACAACAGCGAGCCCTCGGAGACGCTCAGCAGCCTGTCGCTGACCTCGCTCTTCTCGCCGCCCCCACCGGCGCTGACCCTGGTGAAGAAGTGCAGCAGCACCAGCAGCCTCCAGGCCAGCCCCTCGCCCCGCCGCCCCGCCGCCCACCACGCCAAGCCCTTCTACACCGTTGACCCTCGGGGCTTCCTCTCGATGCCCTCCTGGGTGACGGACTTCTGCAAGGACACTCCCTCGCCCAGGGAAGGAGAGGAGCCAGGTGGCCCTGGCAGACTGGGGACAGGGGACCGCAGCGCCCCGCTGCCTNGGCAAACAAAAATATATAAATATATATATATATACGTAAATATATATATATATACATATATATATATAAAATAAATATTCTGGTACCGTACCTCAGAGGTGTGGGAGAGTGCAAGCAATACGGGAACAGTCCTGCCTGAGGGCAAGACCTGGACCATCACCCCAGAGACTATAGTGACATGAAAAGGCCATGGGGCTGGCAGGGACAGGACCCTCCAGCCAGGTGACTGCTACGTGGCAGCTGTTTAGTTATATACATATACATATATAGAGAGATCGATTTATTTATTTTTTTTACTGAGAGATTATGAATTTCGGAAAGTGCTAAGGAAGAACATGGGAATGGGGGACCTGGAGGAGCTGCTACACCAAACCACAAAAGCGGGGTGAAGAGAAGGGAAGCAGGGTGAGCAGCAAGGGAAGAGCGTCTGGGGCTTGCCTTGTGTGTTTCTGGGAACTTCTTTATTGTCCATGCTTCCATTTCCAAGGTTAAAAATTGTGGGCCAGATCTTCAGGGTGAGCATAAATTGGCAAAACATGCTGTTGGTGTAAAGCAGAAGAGTTCTGGCTTTGAGGTGAATTCATGCTGATTTACAGCAGGTGAAAATCTGGCCCCAGCAACAGAGAAAAGCAAATAGCCATGGACTACAGGGAAACGTTTTGAGGTGAAAAGCCTTGCTTTGAAGGGAATGTGTGAACACAGCGGGCATGCTCATGGAAGGAGGAATGGAGGCTACATGGCTTATTTTTGTTGTTGTTTTGTTGGGTTTGGTTTTTTCATTTTTCAAAGAAAGAAAATTACGAAGGGAAAAAAATTACAAGGCTCATGGGGATATTTGGAGTGGGAGAGGCAGGGTGGAAGGGAATGGAGAGGTAAAAAGGGGGAAGGAAATTGAACTTTTCCCCCTTTTATTTGCAGTAATTGTGATATTTTATTTTAGAAGCCCAAAGGTGCAAAAATTATCCCTAGAGAAACCTATCTGTTATTTTTGTATCTATAGCTATATATATTAAAAGAATATAAACCCTAGAATATTTAAAAAGACATAAAAGCAAAGGGGGCTTCAACAACACAAAACACAGTCAGTCCCTTGGCTGAGGGCTAACCCTGTTCCAAGTTCCAGTGGGAAGACCCTGCAAGGACATCCTCAGCTCGGTGGTGGTTCTGTCTCCCCTCTAGCATCATCCTCTGGCATTTTCCTGGTTTGCATCAGTGTATCTGGGACCAGAGTCCTAATCAGTGCCAACCATGGACACGGAGAGCAGTGAATATTGACTGGAGAGTGTGTGTGTGTGTGTTTGTGTGTGCATGCCATTGTAAGGATGCTGATGTGTGTTGTGTCCAGGCCAACTGGCTCACCAGTGGAGAGATGGGCGAGAGGGACAAGGAGAACTGCAGCAGCTCTCCTTGTCTCTGCCTTGCAGAGCAGTGGGAGTGGGGAGGATTGTGGAGGGTGAGGAGAGAACAACCCCTCAAACCATGACCTGCCTCAGGATCCAGGATTCTGTCCAGCACGCTCCTCTTCCAATGTGGTTGCAACAAGGCTTCCAGAGGCTGCATCCCTCCTTGCTTTTCCGGTGGTACTACTGCACAACTCTCCTTCCTGGCAGGACCAGCCTGGATCTCCTCCTGCAGCAACTCCAAGGTTCTGTACCCTTCCCAGATTGCAAGTGGGTAGGAAAACCAGCCACCTGAAGGGAACAAAGAATTCCAGATGTCGTGTACCACCCCAGGGATGTTCCACTCAGGTGTGTCAGAGAAGACAGAGTGGGAAGGGCAGTAGGGAAATGAGAGAAGCCTAATGGAGACAGAAACATTTAGAGCACTGAGGAAAAGGAGCAGGGCTCCCTGTCCTATTTTTTTTCCATCAGACCAAGAGGGCCTCTGCAGCCCTCACAGCAGTCACCCAGATGGCATACAATGAATTGTGAAGAGGGCAGCACAAAAGGTGTTCTGATTTTATTGTGACCTGTCTGACTTTAAAGCAGCTGCTGCATCTTACAAACCAGGGTTGTAAACAGTGAGCATATCACTTGGGACCAGCAGCCAGGAAAAGGATAACTACTGTGTGGACTTAAATCATTTGCTCTGTTGCAAGCATGCATGCTGACTGCAGGGAGGTCAGACCTGTCAGTAGAGGACAGGAGAGCCTGGGTCCTTGTCCTTGCAGAAAGGATGCAAGTACATCTGTACTTATTAAAGCAATAATAAGGGTCTTTAAATGCTTTATTTGCACTGGTGGTTCTTTGGGTGAGTTGCTCGCTGTCCCATGGGCAAAGAGAAGGGAGAGGACACATGGTTTCACATCCTCAGGGAAGGAAGTCTGTCCCTAAATGGCTGAACAATGAACTTGGGTTGCACAAGGCTTCAACCCAAACCCAGAGCTGCTTTGAAGCCAGAGGTAGGGCTTACCAAAAAACCCAACGAGTTGAAACCCATCCAAACCCTAGACACTTCAATGCTCAGAGTGCTCCTTGGAAGTTTGCCATGAGAGAACACGGAGGTGGGACTCCAAGCTGTCCTGGCAGTTGTATGGGCTGTGAAATGTTTCAACTGAGTGATGGGAGAAATATCAGAGATTGGTGGAGTGCCAGAAACTATCCCAATATTTGATCATGAGAGAAGAATGCCCAGCACTTGGGATAGCTGGGAGGGAGAAGGGTGAAAGGGTGGTGATGGTGACCTCATGGGGTCACTACAGCCCCGTGGATGGATATCTCTAGGCTTATTCCCGGTTGTTCCTGGAAGTGACATCTTTGTTTCTCCTGTGGTTTGGGGTTTATGGCAGTCCTTCTGTTCTGCAGGATGTCTCCCCTTCGCCTCCCAGCAGGGCCATGCCCACCTCCTTGCAAAGGGCTTTCACCCTTTGCTGTATGACTGGAGCAAAAGGCTTCTGGCTTAGGTAGGAGGTTGCCGTGGAAACACAAGACCAGGTTATCCTTAAAGAATATTTTGTCTCTCTCTTTTAATTATTTACTAACTGTTTCAATAAGAAGCAGAAAACATCTATACTGCCCAAAGAGGGGGCAGAACACTAAACCCCAGCAAGAACTTTGTGTTTTTGCTGGGGATTTCTGCAGCACTTCAGGTTGTGCAGTTTCTCCTGGCAAGAGCTGCCTTTCGCAGCTATGCTTGACTGTTGGCACATGGAAAAACCTCTGTCATCACCCACCCACCTCCCAGACAACACCTGAGGGCAATTTAGGATTTGCCCAGGCATCTATTCAGCCTCTAATGGTCCCCACTTCCCACAAGGGACTGTACTGCAGGCAGTTCCTGCCAGGGTGCTCTCTGCTGACATTAGCCCAATATTGCTCTGTTTTGTCCTGCTGCCACACTACCCTTGTGCCAAGCTCTCCCCCATGTCTGCCACTGAAAGCAGTCCCTCTCCCTGATTCACACCGAGTCACTCCCCAGCTCACACCTCGCTGCCGTGTCCTGCTCTCACTGCTGCTCCGACGAGCAAGGCATATTCAACTCCTTCCACCTTGGCTCACCAGGTGGTTCCTCTACCTCTTTTAAACACTTTTCCAGTCTTTTTTTCTTTCTAAGACCTCCCTGTAAATTCTCCTCTCTCACTAAGAACTCTGAGCCTGTTGATGTTGTTCATTGCAGCTGCAGAGCAGAGCCCGTTCCTTGTGCTTCCCACCTTCTCTTGAATGTGGAATCCTCAACTGCTCCAATCTGCCCATGGAAAACACACCCGTGTTTAGTATTTTTTCTGAACCCAGCCAAATGAGTGATGCATGCCACTAGCTGTACTTTTCATGGCTTCTACATCTTCCTCTGCATTCCTTACTAATATCAAAAGCTCCCTGTGAAATTAGGTATATAGGAATCTGTTGCCAATGTGAACACTGTTTTCTTTCAAGGAAAGGTGGCAGGGGTGGTTCATTTGGGCTTTCAGAGAGTTTCTTGTTTTGTTTTGGAGGTTTTTGTGAGGCCTGTGTAAAGGACTGCACATCACCAGCCTTCTGTGAAATTCTTATGAGCTGAGCAAGACTTGGTGGGAGAGGAGGAACTGAAAACATTATTGAGTGAGAAAATAATTTCTCAAATAGAAGAAACATAAAGCAGAAAACCTTGAAACATTTTAAGGAATTTTGTACTTTTCCCACCAAAATGGTTCTCACATTCAAAATGCTCCCAAAGCGCATCACAGAGGTATTGTGGCTTGGTTGGCCTCTGGTGACTGAATCCTCAAGACCTCAGGCCAGTCGTCCACCTGATGGGGCACTGAAGATGGACAGGCAGTGAGGTGCCTGCAGGAAATATGCCCTGTACACCCACTGTACAATGAGAGCAAAAGCTGTCCTAACGCTGGATCAGAAGCAGAGATTTCTTTTTAGCCAGTGTAACTAAAAACTCAAGATTTACTATGGAAGATATGGAGGTAAGTGGCTTTGGTGCACTTGGGTTCATCACAAGAATTCCACAGAGATGGAAAAAATTAAACCCTATGGATTTTTTAACTATCTGTGATGCAAAACAGTGCAGCTTGTAGGAAGAGCTTGGTACCTTGCAAAGTCAGGCACCTGGATATCTGCCACCCAGTTCAGTTTATCTATATGTGACCTAATTTTCCAAGTATCCCCATTCCCTGCTCTTCATGAACACTTTATGAGATCTGCCTTGCTTCTCCTTTTTTCATGTTATTTTTGGTCCTTGCTAGGAACTGCTTTCCAGCAGGAACTCACTATCTCCATAACTTTGAGTTATCACTCATTTCTTCCATCTCATTTAGATATATATATATATATATTTCTTCTCTAGCACTTTTTCCTTCTTCTGCATATTTCCAAGCCCCTGTTTACATGTACTAAGATTCTGTCGCACAGGAGCTGGAGCTGGCAATCTGCTATTCAATATTTATGCCTCCCGGCCACTTCTAGAGCAGTTGTGCTCAGTTTAGAAAGAAGGAACTCTCCCCCCCACCAAAACCAGCATCCCAGATGATGGTTTGCAGCACGCCTCTGCTTTTTGCTCCAACATCAGCTACAGCAATAAGCTGTAACAATCTGCCCTTCCCCTTATGCCAGCGATGGGATTACAAAAATGAGCCATACAGCAGAGTTACTTCTCAGCCTTGCTTTGCATGTCAGCAGTGCTGCTGAGCATCTTTCATGCCCATGAAATCAGTAAGAGCAGGGAGTACTCCATACCTCATGCAGTTGCTCCCATGAGCAGCTGGGCTGTTGCTATGAAAAGCACAGCAGGCTCCAGCTCACATTCCCCCTTTGCTGTGCAGTGCTGTGGACACAGAGGAATACAAATCTTTTTCCTTAGTGGTTTTGTCTGTAGTCACAGATACAGCTCTCCCTTTGTCTCATGGTCCACAGAGCAGAATGATAGCAGAGGGAGAGGCACTGTTTTTCCAAGGACATTTTCAGAGACCAGAGCACTTTAACCTTCTGTCTAATGCTGTATCTGTTCTGTCTAGTATCTCTATTATTTTGGAGAACTTTGAAAGATGCTGCAGCTGTGTTTCGTTGTTTTGTTCTGTTCTGCTTCTGGTTGCTGGGGCAGTGTTGGTGCACACAGTGCACCACACAAATGAAACAGCTCTTCCTGCAGCTCTTCCCCTTTATTTCCTCCAGCTGACTCATCTTGGATGAAATTTTTGAACTGTTGTGCTGACCGCAGTGAGGTGGAACTTTTCATAGTTCTGCTGCCACAACTTTCTTTTTGTTCTTCTGTTTCTTATACTGCTAAGGGAATAGTTGTTCCTTCACAGAGTCTGCCAAGAGTATCTTCAAAAGGCAACCACCCAGCACAAGCAGGCAGGGCAACCACCCTTCCTTCACTCAGAAACACTCAGAGGAGCCAAGATGCTGCTTCAAAACAAATTATCAGTGATACCGTGGGCTCTGCGGATGGCAATCTGAAAAGAAACTATTTTTTAGTGAAACATCTTTAATCCAAGATTTGCTCTTAAATTGAAAAGTGCCTATTTTGGAGAGAGCCACCTACACACGAGGAGGAGAAGCATCATGCAAGAACTCAAGGTACATGGACCATGCACAGGCAAGCATTTTTATTACCCTGCAAGTCCTTCATATAAGACTTGCTTTTGAGCTATCACAGCTTTGGAGATGAAGTACTAAGTGGACTTTCCTCTAAAACTACCACTGTCATCCTTAGCTGCATTTAATAATCACCGGGATAACAATGAAAGTGGGTGATCCCATTTCTCCTTTCAATTACTTCACCAACACAGTTAATTTACTTTTTCACTTACATACTTATTTTCTCACCTCCTTATCTGAATCATATGAAGGGTTCATTTCAAGATGATCTATGCGCAGAAGTACTATACATATTCTAGTTAATAAGAGATATTTCTAAGAAGAAAAGCTGAGTGCAGTGTAATTGGGGTGGTATGGATGAAAGATCTGCTTTTGTGTGTATAATCCCTCTACATACATACAACTGCCCCGTCCTCCCTGTACGTTAATATTTCTTGGCACAGATTTTTGAAATTACCTTACCTTGAATGCAGAGCTCATAATACCTGAGAGACTGTTAATCATCATTGGCTACTGATTAGTTTCTACTGCTATTGCAAGCCCAGGCATAGGAAATAAATCAGGAAAGTAAAAAAAAAAAGAAAAAGAAAAAGGCAGCCAACAACAAACAATATGGCATTGAATAAAAAAAAAAAAAAGGAAAGACTTTTCTGAAAATCCCTCAGTGTCTGCTCAATATTTATTTGTATGCTTCTATAGTCACTGCTGCTTCGTGTATGTGCGTGGGTGTTGGTATATACTTGTTTCAGGGTGGTTGTGGCTTATAAACAGATCTCCCACTGGTCTCTTTTTTCAAGGATATATTAAAGCAGTAAACAGCCCAAACTGCTGACTTGGGACACCGCTCACCAGCAGTGCCCACAGCACTGAGACAGGCAATGTCTGGGCAGCACTGTCTGTAACGAGTTGCAAAGGTCTCTGCTTGCCCCAGGGCAGTGAGCCCCGTCCAGCCATGTACACAGGCCGGGGACAAGGGGACAAGGGGCAGCCTCAAAACGTGGTGGCCTGAGGCCCTGGGCACAGCTGGGCTGCAGCCTGTGCTAGTCCAGCCTGCCTGTGTGGGCAGGGGAATGAGGGGCGCTGGGTTGGCAGGGAGCAGTGGCAGGTCACGTGGTGGGGCATGAAGGGACCAGGGCTGTGGGAGCCACCATGAGTGCGTGTGTTTGTGTGCACTTGCACTGTTGGGGACCAGCAGGACCCTCCTCATGCCATGAAAATTGCTACTCCAGCTGCTAATCAGAACTGAAGCTCTGGAACTTCAGCATCATTGATTTGCTCAGGAACCCAAAGAGGTCACAGATCCATGTCAAAACATGTTGAAATACTCTCCCTTTTGAGCAAGGTTGTTCAGGCACCTACACATGGGAGGCCAAGGATATGGCAGCTATCTCTGTGGTAGAAACCACCAGCATGCAAAGCCCTTGCTGGGGTGGGAAAGCATGGCAGTCACCCTTGCGCTGCTCACAGATTTGGATGGTTAGTTATCATCTGCCAGATGATGGCTCCATCCCAGCCTGCCTGGTAAAAAAACAGCTTTTCCTTTTAGGCTTCTGTGGACACAGCATTTTAATATCTATTTGTGTCCAACCATCCTAGGTAACAAAGAGCTGAGAGGGCCTGAGGGGAATTTTCAGTAATGATGATGAGATGGAGAGAGCTAAGGGTCTGGTGGAGAAGATATGACTTCTGGCTTCATATGGATGATTGACCTTGAGGGACAGGACACACCAGGGGTGCAGGTTTCTTCCCTCCAGCCTCACCCCTGCTGCATTCTTCTGCTCTGTAAATACCGCAGGAATCAGTGCAGCAGCTAATGTGGCATTTTGACATCTGAGGGAGGATTATTACAGCAGGAGTGTATAAACCTGCTTCATCAAAAGCTCAGAGTCAGCAAGAAGATGTCACCTTGCAGCCCCTGTCTGTCTCCTGGTGGCAGCCTCAGAGGGACAGGCCCACGTGAGTGGAAAGCAATGGGGCTGTTGCAGCACTGGATGAGTCCAAGCATTCAGGTAGGCAGGGAAAGAGGCAGCCTGGCTGGTTGTGTTGTTTGCTTTTCATTGGTGATGATACAGTGGTATCATTTTCATGCTAAATGCTAATTTTCTGCTTTGCTGGCCTCAGAATAGCCTACATTCATACCCTTCATTGCAGCAATTAAAGGGCTGGGTGCTCAAGCTGAGGCACATGTGATGAGCATGATTTTAATCAGTATGCACGAGAGAGAAGGAGGAATATGATTGCCTTGCTGCTGCTGTGGGAACACATGAGAGCCCGTGAGGGGTAGGAGTGCCCCACCCTGGCATGAGCGTGCACCAGCTTCAGCTCAGCACTGGACCGGGAAGTGCAGGTTTGCCACATCTTCCACTTCTCTGTCTGGTCACAAATTGCTGTTTGACTTCAGCAAAACATTGGAACAAATCACCTGCTCCCTTGCCTCATGTTTATACTCCGTGATACCACCCTCCAAGGTGCCACGCAAACACACGGAGATCACGGAGATCCCCACTCACTGTGAGACAGGCTGATCACTTGCCTGTCCCCTCCGGTGCGAAGGCAGGGCAGGAGAGGGCCACACTGCACGTGCAAGATTTCCAGGTGTGCCTGTAGGCAGAAAGATGGAATTCCACAGGTCCCTGCTGTGAGATGGCATCTGAGACCGCTCTGCACGGCTGGGCAGAAGAGTCCATTTGTGAGAGTGCCAGGAACAGTATTAGATGTAAGTACTTAAGCATTTACACTGTTTGCCTAAATCATAAAGCTCATCCTGCTGGATATGCTCACACATCCCCTCTGCCTCCTCAGCTGGCTAAAATGTCCCTGCAAAGGAGAACAGGTCCCTTGAATCCTTACTGCTTTGCTTTTCCTCAGTGTGCTCAGTGACCATGTTTGCAGAGAGGGAACCACCCTGCTGGGCTTCCCAACAGAGCTGTACCTCTCCCTGTGGAGCACTGTGGAGTCACAGCAGGTAACGTGTAAATAAACCCTGAGAGGTGGAGCGGGGAGGGACACTGGGGCTTGGTTTTCCATGTCAAGGGATCTAGCCTTGAATGATGCCATGAATGGAGCAAGTCCTTGTCTGTCTCATTTCCCCATCCCAGGGCCTGCCTACTATTTTTGGCAGGTGGTAATTGCAGACAACACAAAAATCAGAGTGGCTGGTTTTGTTCTCTTCACCAGTTCAGAGGAAATTCTGAATTTTTTCTCTGGATTAGCCACCACATCTCAATGCCTGTCCTGCTCCCACAGGTAAACTTTATCACAGATATTTGAACACTTACCCCAATTCTCTGGAGGTTTTAATGCTGCCGCTGCCCTCTGGTCAGGCAGGAAGCTGGGTAGCCTTTGTAGTCAGTGGCAATCCTGGGCAAACAGCACCCACACACCTACAGCACAGCTTCACAGAGAGAAAGTGGGTTCTTTCCTCCACTGAGCTCACAGCTCATGGCCAGCAGGACCCTCTGCCAGGCCTCATCTGACTCTAAAAAGCTCATTTTCTGTCTAGGCTGGCACTCAGGAGGGGAGGACAGACACAGTAGGCACAAGTGTGCCACAGGTGTAGGTTCATTATTTAAAAAAAAAATCTGTTTTTGACCAGTAGTATCTGAAGCAAGCTGCTATTTCTTTTTTCATCATGGATAGGTGGGCTTCCAGGGTTCTGGTACCTCCAGGACAGGGGCAGGAGATGCTCTCAGTGTGGAGTGAAGGCCACATTTGGACCTGCTGCACAGCCCAAAAGTCCATGTCAAGGAGGGCTCACTACTGCGGAGGAAATGACCAGCAAGACCCTGGCCAGGGCAGACACAGGCTTGGACAGAGAGGCAGTGAGTTCCCTCTCCCTCCTGCAGAAGCTTTGGGTGAGAAGGGAGATTTCTCCCTCACACTGGCTGAGCTTTGATCTATGTACAAATGACAACACAAGGAGTAAAGAACTAGAGATTGACAGCCGTGAGAGATTTCTGTTGCTGTTTAGGACAGATGTCTCTCAGTCTCTTTTTCTGTCTTTCAATTTATTCTGCACCCTTTTTCCTTCTTCCAAATGCTTTCCTCAAGCCCAGCCCTTCTCTTTCCTTTGTCCTAGTTCTCCTTGCCTTTTCAGTAAGTGAGGAATTAAATAAGACTCTGTAGAGACAAAACCAAATAGTAGATTCTCCCTTGCCTCCCTGGCTGGGATGTTGATGAAGTTAGAGAAGAGACATCTCCTTAGGATACTGCTTTTATTTTATTATTTAGTCCAGCATGCACCAGGTCAGGACTTTGAGAGCATCCCTAGAGCCACATGCATGCTTGCAATAAAAGAGCTCACTGTGAAGTCCCAGAGCACCCACATACCTGAAGTGACAATAACCACCCCCCAGGCACTGCTTCACACACAGGAAAGGTGGGGTCTGCAGCACCAAGGGCTTCCATCACTCAGACGAGGCCCACCTGGAAACAGTAATAAAGAGGGGTATAAGGTACCAGCCTGAGGGTGTTGGTGTTTAGCCGGTAATGAAGGAACCTGAGGAGCAAATTAAAGAAGTAAAGATGCAGAGGCTGGGTTTCTCTGCTGTACAGTGTGCTTGGCTGGGGCTGTCCCTTGGTGCTGCTACCTTGTATCTGCACCATGAGAGTAAATAAGCCTCCTCTTGTAAATACTGACCTCAAGCTGTGTAGTAAATTCTGGTGTCAGCCAAACCTGCGTCCAGTCGCTCACAGCGGTGTGTTCTTCTCAGTATGATGCTGCTGTATTGCTTTCACCACAAGCACCAAAGGCTGTGAGATGCTTTCCTTTGGGACTCAATTTCAGGTACAGTGCAGCATCTGGCCAAATTTTTTTATTGTTCTCACTCCTCACATTTCAAAAGCAGCAAAGTTTGCTGGTATGTATTTTGCCATGTTTTTCCTTCAGAGTCGACTTAATCTTTGTGTTTTCCTTTCTCTGTTAATCCCAGGATTAAGGAAAATCTGTGAAAGTATGATTTGAGCTTTTAGAAATATTTTCTGCTTTAAAATTAAAAAAATTAACCTGCAATGAGCAATCCTTTTATTTAGAACTGAATTAATGAATTCCCACTGAAGATGGGCATGTTGGGCACTAATATATGTATAATTATGCAAAACCACTGTTATGCCTCTAATGAAAATTAGATTCTACCACTGAGGCTGTGTTTGGCGATAGTGTATATCTTCATTTGTGCTATATTTATTCTTTTTTCCTAGCTGCATGACCTAGGATTACAGTTGCTATGACGATAAGACAGTTAGTGAAGGAAGGAGTGAAAGGTAAATTTGTGTGTCTGCCTGTGCTGTGGGGGTGGGGGCTGGCAATTTCCATCCCCTGTGCTGCGTCTGCCTCTTGCAATTGCTGGCACTGAAAAGCTCTATTGCACAAGTGATGGTCATTTCTCAATAACTCAGGGATGGGTGCTCAAGCAGCAGGGCAAATCGGGTCGGGTTTTTTGTTCCCAGCAGTGTATGTGCATAACCAGGCCATGGGACTGCTGTGCCTTCGTGTGCATCTTTGCCACTGGCCTTGGAGGGGTTTGGAGGTGGATTCTGGGGCTACTGGCGGCCAGAGTAAAACCCTCCAACTACCCTTCTGTATTTGTTGAGCTGCATTTGGGATCTTGTGTGCCCTGGGCTTGGGGGCTGGAGGTGCTGAGCAGATTTAAAAGATGTGTAGCTGTGCCGAATCTGGCAGTTCTGGGTTAACAGGTGATCTTAAAGGTCTTTTCCAACCTAAGTGACTCTTTGGTTGTG
The DNA here is from genome assembly GCA_013400315.1 of Bombycilla garrulus. Taxonomy (NCBI): domain Eukaryota; kingdom Metazoa; phylum Chordata; class Aves; order Passeriformes; family Bombycillidae; genus Bombycilla; species Bombycilla garrulus. The sequence continues at coordinate 533,006 of VXBU01014129.1, forward strand.
TAAGTGGCAGCTTTGTCTCCCTCCAGCTGAGTTACATTACCAGCCCTTCTGCTGGGGTTTGCTTTATGGCGCTTGCTGCAGGAGACACAGCATTCCCCACCCCCTTCCAGAGCCAGTGCCACCTCCAGACCTGAACAACAGGCTCGGGAGTGCAGGGGTCTTTCAGTAACTAATTGACAGCAGAGGAGAGTCTGTCCTTGGTTCAGCTTTCTTTGTTGACAAGGAACACATTTCTCTGTCTCTTTCAGCCTTAGCTTGCCCTGTATGTAGGGGAAGTGCTTCCCTGGCTTCTTGCCTGTCTCTCCCATCCTGCTCTCTCTTTCTCTGCGCCCCTTCATCAAAACTGCCATCACCGTTTGCTTTAAGGTCCTGGAATGGAATGCTTACCATGGAAACTCAGGCTGACCAACTTTGGTGATTGCAAGACTGATTCAGGCAGGTTTTTTTTGTTTGTTTTTTTTTCTGTTTGTTTGGGGTTTTTTGTTGTTGGTTTTTTTTTGGGTTTTTTTTTTTTTGGTTTTTTTTTTTGGTTTTTTTCTTGCAATCGTCTGTTTTGAAATAGCTGGACGGTTTCTTTTTGTCTCTTTTTTCCTGAATGAACAATAGCTGCTATCACCAACAACTTGAGAGCTTTTTCGCCTGGTCCTCCCAGAAGCAGTACCTTAGACACTCTGTGCAGCTCTGGGTCATGTTCTTCTCTCAGAAACATTATGAACTAGTGTATTATGGGCTAGTGACTAAGTCTCAGGCTCCCACCAATTGGTTTCTATAGCCTTGACCATATCTCCTTGGACTTGCCAAACTTTTAATTAGGTATAGATTTCCCCCCAGAGGTCTTACAACTTTAACAAAAGACAGAAGTGTTTTAAAAGAGTGTCTCCTCTCCTGCCCTGCTGTGCTTTGCATTTTTCCCCAAGTGAACTCTGCCTGTTTGCAAATTATCAACAGTGCAACCTCCTTAATGCAGGCCGACAGAGCTCCCTTGGACAGGAGTAAGGAAAATGAGCTGTCTGACAGGGACAATCCTGTGCTTGTACTAATCTGTCCCCTTGAGGAAAACCCTTCCAAGCCACTGAACTTTGCTGGGGTTCTCTTCATGTGCAGTCACCCTCTCATCCACAACGATCAGCATCCATCAGTGTCTGCACAAAATGCCTGTGCTTACAGAGGATTCCATAGCTGGGGGAGAAAGTGGAAAAAGCCCATGGGCAACGCTTATTGGTGATTACAGAGCAGGGGGAGTTCTTGTCAGCCTTAAGGTAAGGGTGGGAGCTTGAAGGATCAGTATTTTAGCCTGTTGGAGAGCTGTTGCCACCCTCTCATGGGGGAGAAGGTAACCTTGGGGCTAGCGCTTGTCTAGCTCAAAAGCTGGGGAGGAGCTGATACCTCTGCTCCTCCAGCAGAGTCTGTCTTCCTTCCAAGCCCCAAACATCATGGGGCTGAGGGCAGAACAGACCTGTGGGACTGCTCAGCAAAGTAAACTCTTGCATCTGCTCCAGACCACAGGGCTCTGCAGAGCAGGTGCTCAGCTTTCCCCTTGAGGACTGTTGTAAAGTGATGTTAAATGTAGCCTGGAGCTTAGGAACGTGATTCTGAGTGCACAGCCTGGAAAAGCAAGGAAGAATAGAGAGCTGTACAAGGGGATGTGCAGCTGAGACAGACAAGAAGGAGCAAGACAAGCTCTCTCACATTTTTGACTCCCCTCCCTGAGATGAGGAAAACAGGATTCTCTTGGGAATCCATCATGGCTAAGTCCTGCTTCAGCTGTGCTGTATCTCGAGATGCCCTTGCACTACAGGTACAAGGCTTGACAAGTGGAGCCAAGCAATGATGAGGGATGATGGTTCATCTAGTTTGGAGGTGTCAGTGAGGTTAAATCAGCCTCCACCCTGCACCAAAACTGCTTCTCCACAAAAGACTTGGTCATTCTCATAGGACTCTCCCTTCTGAAGGAACAAAATCATAGAAGACCCCATATGCAGACTGGACGCATTTCTTCGGGAAGTCTGCTGCCTTCCTGGGGTCTGGGTTAAAGATGTGAAGAGAAAGCGTCCTACCCTGATATGGCCCTTGGATTTTCTTCCATTATTGATTTTTCAGGTAGGCAGCGATCAAGTTACAAACCCAAGGACAGTCAAGAGAGATTTTGGGACCTTGGGACAACTGGTTAAGGGATCAGGAGCACAAGTAGTGTTCTCATCTATGCTTCCAGTTGGAGGGAATGATGAGGGAAGAAATGGGAAAAACCAGCAGATCAGTACAAGCCTGCTGTCCCTGGCAGAATTTTTGGATTTTGATCATGGATCAGTTTACATAACACCAGGCCTGCTGGTGATAGGTACAGTGCACCTGTATCAAAAGGGGAAAAGGATCTTTGCACACGAGGTAATCAGACTTGTGGAAAGAGATTTAAACTACCTCAATGATGGTGGCAGTAGGGTTGGGTGTTTATGGGTCAGCATAAAGGGGAAGGCCAAGAAGCCAAATAACTGCTGCTTGTGCCTTGGGTGGGTGTTCAATCTGCTGGATAAAAACTTGCCGGATGACCAACCCCAAAGCATGCTGCATCCAGCTGGTGGCCACACAGGACTGAGTACTGGGGCCAGGCTGTTTAAAATCTTCACCAGTGCTCTGGACAGGGGGATTGAGTGCTCTCCCTCAGTCAGATTGCAGACAACACCAGGCTGGAAAGGAGTGTTCATCTGCTTGAGGGAAGAAAGCACTGGAGTGGGATCTCACCAGGCTGGAGAAAAGGAGGCTCAGGAGAGGTCTTGTTGTTTTCTACAACTACCTGAAAGGAGGTCATAGTGAGATGGGGTTGATCTCCCAAGTGACAAGAGGAAATGGCCTCAAGTGTGCCAGGGAAGGGGTAGATATGAAATTAGGAAAAATTTCTTCACCAAAAGGATTCTGAAGCACTGGAACAGGCTGCCCAGGGAAGTGGTTGAGTCACCATGCCTGGAGGTATTTAAGAGATAGGTAGATGTGGCACTTGGGGACATGTTTTAGTGGTGGACTTAGCAGTGCTAGATTAACAGTTGGACTTGATGATCTTATGGGTCTTTTCCAACCTAATTGATTCTGTCATCTCAGCTATGATATGAGATGAAGCCAAGCCATGATTCTCTTGCCAATATCTGAAGTTGAATGCCTGGGAAAGGCAGATTTATTGCACGACCTCTGGGGTTTCTGGTTAATGCGTCAGGTTGCTTTCTAGCAGGGCAGTGTCAGATGATAAGCCCATCAAGGGGAGGCATTAAGACTCTCAGGCTTACTTGTGCTGTGGGTCCAGCCCAGGTCAGCAGTATAAAAAGTCACCAATGTGGGCTGAGATTTGGCAGTGGTCTAACAGCTTTGAGCTTTGGTTTAGATCTGTCAGTGCCAGGTCAGAAAAATCAATACAGTATTAAACAACGTCTTCATCAGCCTCTGACTGTGGTGGTCTTGTGCCCAGTCTGGGACGCCAATNTAGCCTTCTGCAGGGCAGCATTGAGGTGGGTGAGATGTGTGTGTACACACAAACTTGCAGTGCCTCAGCCAGTGGGATATAAACAGAGGGCTGAGGCAGCCTGGGTGCTGTCAGGCTGCCCTCTTCTCTGGAAGAAAACCTGCTGGAAAAAAAAATCCCATCAGGTAATTTCATGATTTCTCCTCTTCTGTAAATATTCAAAATAAGCATTTAAAAGGGAGCAGCTGCAGTGGATGAATCCTGAGTTATACCCTTCCCTGCTCTCTGGCCCCCTGCCACCTCCGTGTGCTGCATCCTCATGCTGCCAGGGTACCATAAAGAGCATACAGACAGGGATGCACCAAATATATGCTGCATCTGAAGTTCCAAACAAACCAGTGAGGTGCTTAAGGACAGAAGCTATTACCAGTAGGAGCAGTTGGACTGATGCAAGGTGTTCATGGGGAGGGATTACGCTGCCATCACAATTTTGGTCCCTCTTGGAGGGAGGAGTGGGCAGTGGGTCAGAAGAGGTTGCCTGACTTTTACATCTTCAGACATCAATGCAGCAGCATGGCCTTGTCACAGCACTCGTGTTCAGTTCACACGAGTGCCATCAAATGCAGGCAGGTCACATTGAGGGCCAACAGGTAGCCAGGAGCTGTGAGAGTCCTGTGTGCTTGTCAGAGAGATGAGAGACCTGGCAAGTTCTCCTTGCAGGATAAAAGGAAATAGTGGCACATGGGGGATGCAGCTGGCTGATGGATTGCCCACCTGCTTTGTAACTGCAGTGTTTGCAGGCAGGTTAGCAGCTGCAGAACATATCAAAGAGGTGTCAGCTTGGGGCCTGGGGGTGTTTTGGCATTTTTGCTCTGTTTATTTCTAGAGCCATGAGATGTGTGATGTCCTTTTGCATCAGATGCCTGCACTCCCAGGTTGTCCCAGGTCACCAAGCTTCTTCCTAGGCTCAGTTCTGGGCCAGCAGGGATATGGGGTCTCCTTATCCTCATGGGATGATGGGAGGCTATGTGTTGTTCAAGAGCTGCACTGAATTGTCAGGAAGGACAGGCTGATAACTTGTGTACTTGCTTTTGCATTTCTACTCCTTCTTAGTCTCCAGGTAAGAAGTACCTGAAGCATCTTAACCTGTTGACTTTTATCGTGCGTCCTTTTTCCTTATCATGTGGACAGATAGGAAGAAAGGCATGCAGGAGGGACAGATGCAAAATGACTGCAGTCAGCTTTAGTCCTCCTTAAATAGCAGTTTACCAACGAGGGCAACTCCTGTGGCTCTATTGTGTCTCATTAATTTGTTTGTGATTTGAAGTGCAAAGATCACTTTGAGTGCTGCTTTGTTTTTAAAAATTGGAGTAAAGTTAAATCCATATGAAAGATGGAAAGTCTTTCTTTACCCCAAAATCAGGGGAGAGAGTTCAGAACAGCCTACCCTGCAATGTAGTAATGTACCCTGTAACTCTTGTACTCACTGCTAGTAAAAGTGTTTGACACCCTGAGACTCCTGCTGAAAGCAAATAATTTCTGCTTACACATTGATGGATGTTGGGAGCATTTGGTATCTCTTTCCCTGAATCCTTTTAAAGCTCCTATTGTCTTTGCTCTTTGGCTCTTATGTCTCAGGATAAATTCTAGTGGTGAGCTTTTCCAAAAGTGAGAGAGAAGCAGCACTTCAGCTCTCCCTGTATCAGCCTCTTTGGCATGCCTAAAATACAGCACCTTATTCAAAGGACATCTGATTAAATTAAAAGATTAGAAGCTTGGAACCAAGCTCCAGTCATTGCTAAGTAAAAGCATGCTGTAAAACTTACTCCCTGTTCCAGCACACCACTGAAAGCAGGACCTGTGCAAGATCCATTTGTGCTGGATATGTGAGAGCTGAATGAGAAAACCCAGATATTTCACAATATGTAATACTTACTGATATAATGCCAAACTCTAAGTTTCAGGTCCTTGGGCAATTCCTATTCACAAGAAGCCTGATAAATCTAACACAGCTGATCAATGCTTTTGCATCATTTACCTTCTCTGTAGCATCAGGTAATGGTCACAGGAAGACCAGACTGTGTGAAGGGCTTGACCTGGAACAGTAGAGCCATGCTTTGCCAGGGAGTTGTGTGTCTTCCTCCCTTCCTCCCACCTTCCTTGTGCCTGCCAGAAACGTTTACAGGAAGATGAACTGAACTGGAGGTTGGTTGATCCATGAGAAGGCTTTAGAACTTCCTGTTAGAGATGAGTGAGCAGCTGACAGGGTAAATGGAGATTAGAAGGCTGCAACCAGGACTTCGGGTTGGATAATTTGTGCATCTCCCCTTCAAGAGCAGGTTAGGGTGCCTGGAAAGGTGGGAGGAACCCTTTTTGGAGGTGGAACCTTTTTTTTACTGTGTCTCAGCAGTTCCCTGGGAACCAGAAGCAGCTTCCATGCTTGGGTACCAGGGGCATTTCTGACACAAGCTAAACCCCGCCAGCTCAAAAAGCAAAGCAAATAGCCTGTGCTTAGGATAGCAGCAATTCAGGAGGGAAGGCTGAAGTAACTGAGTGTCAGTGGCTCCTTTAATGGGTCCTGAAAGGTGGCTGTAATGATGTCACACTAGTGAGGACAGTGCAAGGTGGGGATGCAGGGAGGGAAATGAGATTTAGGGTGGTGAGAGCAGATATAACCTGGAGCAATGATGTGGGAAACAGAGCCTGTGGATCAGCAAGGGATTACTGCTTTATTGGCCTCTGGATTAGTGTCCCAGGGCCAGAGAGTGCAGAATAGACTGTATTGAATTATTCCTTATCAGCTGGTGCTGACTGACTCGTGTCTGTCCCAGTAAGCTCCCTGGCTGAGGAGGTATTTTCTGTGTTCAGGATAGTGTGCCATGGTAAATAGCTTGGAAGGGAATGGCTTTTAGGAACAAGAAAACCAACATGGAGATGAGAAATTATAAGATGACTTGCAGGTGAGAGAGTCACACAGCAGTTGTTCTTCCTTGCATTGGAAGGGCTCTCTTATTTCTAGATAAAGTCTCTCAAGATGTAGCTGGAGATACTCAGTCTTTGATTGTGACAGCTTTTATTCCAGCACCTTCCCATGTTCCTATTTATTCTTCAAAGATGAATTCAGACTAGTCAAATCTACTTTGACTACAGGTTTAAAATGTCTGGGGATATAAATTTAACCACAGAAAACAGTCACCTTATTGATATATCTGTGAATAACCAAGAGAAACAGATTGTGTAAAGGAAAGGGCAGATATACCTGCAGCTGTTCTATAATTGTGCTGTGAGGCTGGAAGAGGCAAGGACAGAGACAAAGGTGGCAGAAAGTGATATTGCTTCAGCAGGGTCTGCACCTCCTGTGAGCCACTTCCTCAACAGACAGGAGTGTGGCAATGAAACACCAGCCCAGATATCCCATTTACTTTTTTTGCCACTAGCTATGCAACATTCTCAAGGAAAAGGACATGCTTGCCTTTGGGCAGCCTCAAAAGAGTGGCTTGCCTGGGCAACCTCTGGTTGGGAGGAAGGATGAATAATACTTTGTGTTTCTACTGTGTTATGTTTCTGCGATCTTCTGAGCCTGCTGAAAGTGTAAAGAGGCAAGGGGCTACCAGTAAGAGGAGTTCTGGCTCCAGTGCAGTGATAGGCCATTAGAAGTGCAGTGTATTTTAAGATAAAGCAAATTCCCAATGCAGGGCTATTACCCTTGCTCTGTGAAATAGATTTAAGTTCCGCTGTATCAGAGGTGGTGTTACACTAATATTTTAAGCCTTTATTTGCAAAGGAAAACCTCTACATGGGAACCACTTATAACTCAATGCACTTTGAGGCTTGAAATGGCAAATCACTGGAATTAGGGCTTTTCAGCAGAGCTGACTCCCCCAAACATCCATCATCAAGGGTTTCTGAATAAAATGCTGGTCACTTGAATATGTGAAAATTGTTATGATGCAGATATTTGAAAGCTGAGCACTTGAAGGCAGTGAAGAAAATGAAGAGCCACCTAAGAGCAAGGCTCCTGCCTGTAGCATTCGTTTTGTGATGGAGAATGCAGCAGAAAATTTCTGTATGAATAGCATTGATTACCATCATAGTTTTGGATGAGTGTGGTGGCTTGTCAGCAACCTTTGTGCAGATCTCCAAGCTCCAGAAGCTAGAGGGAGTCATGCACCTTAACTAGCTAATGTGATCCAGAGGCGGGAATACAGTCCCACCTTCTCCACACAATCACACCTAGCATATGAGGGACTTCATTCCCATCATGCTATTAATCACAGTACTTAGAGAAAAACAACCACATCCTGTAGCCTGAGTGCCCTCTCTGAAACTACTGAGTGCTCCTGGCCCAACAGAAGTGTAGAATCAGTTTTGTGCTCAGGCTATGCTCATATTGGCTCTTGAGAAATATTAATATTCACCAGGCTGCAGTGATTGATGCTAAGCTTTGAGAAGACTTTTGAGGAAATGCAGGTGGTTCAGACATGAATCTTTAACACTCACTGGGTATCACCTGGGCCCTCTCTAATGCTAGTAGAGACGTTTTGCTGCCAGAGGTACTGTATTTTCATTTAGAGGTAAACACAAAGGCTGGGTCATTACTGATGCTGTGAGTTTGAATGCAATCCTCGATGTTCCTCTAAATTCCACCTAGCAAGCGTGGTGTTCTGCTGACTTGGCAGTTGTTCTGTAATCCAACTAGAACAGTTGCTTTTCTTTTTCCTCTCTCTGACTTTGCTGTATAGTTTTACTGTCTGCAGTTATACAACTTAGTTCTGAAGTGAAGCCAGCTATATTTCAGCTAGATGAATGATCCCTATATAATATGCATATATGGCTGCAAAGCACTTTGGATAAAAGATGCTAAAAACCACAAGTTATTGTTTTGCCTTTTCCTGGGTTTTGCTTTGTCACATGTTATTTAATAGCTTTGCTGAGGTTCTGTCTCATTGCATTGCTGAATGAAGTGTTCTGAACAGTTTTGGGACTACTGATGCATTTTATTAATTGCCTTTTACAGGTTGTTTTTCCATCTGTTTTTAAGTTCATTTCATAGACATAATGGAAAACAAAAGTTTTAAGCTAAAGTTTTAGCTACCAAGGCAGGGAGGGAAAGAAAGCTCAGCAAAATATTTGGCCAGTCTTGAGCTCAGTGTTGGGGAGGATGTCATAGTGGAGACTCTCACAGTGGGGGTTTAGGGTACAGGAATAATAATAACTGAAAGGAAGCCCAATGCATGGTGTTCCAGGAAGGACAGAATAAGCCAATAACTCATCTGGGTCTCTGACAACTTCTCAAAGAAGGGTTTTGTACACTGAGATTTGTTCTGACAGCAGCATTTTGAAAATGTTTAGGATCCTTGCCACCATGTTTCTTTTAAGTCTGGTTGCCTTATGTGACACATTTGCAGCTGCTGTAAATTGCCCCCAGTTCATCACTCCAGTGACATCTCGTCGGTGTACATAGGCAGAGGATTAGCCCTCTACTTCCAGACATGTTGGCCTGAGCTGGGTTGGGATCTCACCACTGATCATTACGAGCCTGATGAGAGTGTGCTGAAGGGAAGACACAGGCTTATGATAGGTTGTGGTGAGGACTGACCCAGTAAGTGGAGCTCATTTATTTTGGATTAATTACTGATTCCTGTTTCTCTGTATGAATTTTGTCTCAGGACGTGTTATCTTCTGAGACAGAAAATCTCATAGCTACTGAGACCTCTGTGCCACCCTTTGTAAGAATTGGGATGATATTGGTTCTGATGTACTGGCCAGAACCATTGTAAGAAACTGCACTCATCCTTCCAGAATTCCCTTTGTAGCTATTTAATACTCATCTCTGCTGCCTGTCACGAGGTTACTGTGCAATACTTGTGTGCTGCAGTGTTTTGTCATAACTCAGGTATAAGACTTCCTCTGTAAAAGACGTTTTGAAATGTCCTTTGGTATCCATTAGTGTGAAATGTGCCATAGAAATGTAAATCATGTCACTGGCTGCCAAGGAGCACCTGGCCTCCAAAGAGTGTCCTGCTGCATTACTGAGCAGGGGGGAGAGGAGGCCAGCAGGGAAAGGCAAAGGAGAAACTGGATTTTTCCTTTCTCTTAGAGGACTCTTACTGGCAGAAGGGCATTCAATGCACCCCTGGGACTGGAGAATCTGAAAGCAAAGGCTGTAGTGCTGCTCGGCCAGTGAACTTGGAGAATGTACCGTTGTCCTTGCTCTTCTGTCACGGCACAGACAGTGCTCTGTCACATGGTGGGCAGCTTCTCCCTGTGGATAATGATGCCCTCAAGTACGGAAGTGTTTCACTCTCTTGACTTACAGGCACTGTCTTATAGTTTTAGGATCTGAACTGGAAAGCCTTCCCTTCACTGGTAGCATCAGGGAGCACAGTGCTGAGGCTCCCAGCTTGGCTTGGTAGGAGTGGGCTCAGGCACACGCTCACTAATCATGGTGGAGTTTTCCTTTGTTATTCCAGCCCAGACTGCACTTATGTGACTGCACACAAGAGTATCAGTGGGTCTTCTGGTGTGCAAGGTGATATTTCCTTCCATGTCATCGGCTGACCTGCCCAGATAGATCAGGTATCAACCTCTGATACACCTTACAGTGCCCCTCTCCAAGCCAATGATGAGCCAACACATCTCCTGTGATGATCCAAGGACAGCTCATCAATAGATGGTTGGTGTTATGAAACAGAGAGCTAGAGTCTGAAAATCTTATGATTCAGTTTTTGATGCAGTTTAGTCAATTGCCAGGTTGCAAAGTTCAGACTGGGGCATCTCTTAACCTGTGTCAGAATGCTCTGAGTCATCTCTGTAATAAGTTTTAAAAATATGTTTGAATTTTTTGTAAATTTTATATTATCTTCATCCTGTCTGAACTCCAACTTATGATATTGCCCCAAGAAATAATATTACTGAGTGAGCCTTTGTGTTGAGAAGCTGCATCTTTCCCATAATGGTATCCTATTCACATCCTTTCACCATATTTTAATTTTTGGCTGGCTTTAGATCTGGTGGGTAAATTTGCTTCTTAGCGATTCAGGGATTCCAGTGCAGGTATTAATCTGATCAATATGAAGTGCTACAGTCTACAGCAAGTCTGGCCATCACAAGGATCATGAGCTGAGAATATTTGCTATGTGGTCCCAGAAAATAAATACTAATCTTCTAGGGTAGACACCGGCTTCAGGCTGTCCTTAGGCTAAAGGAAATACATTCAAGTCTTGCTAAATGGAATGTTTCCCAGTGACATTGGGAAAGCAAAGAGCGGACTACTTCGCCTTTATATCATGGATGTCTTGAATCTACTAATGCACACATGTCAAACGGGAAATGTGCAGGTCTTTAGGCAAGAATTCTGATTCATTCAGCCTTGCAAATGTCTCCATAATGGAGATTGCTTGAAGCCATATGACCTTGAAAGTGGGAGCTCCTGAAAACTGCCTAATGTCTAACAGTTAAACTAATATAGATGGGGACAAGTGCAGACTACACTAAATGAGGATTGTTCACCCCATTAAAACTCAAGCTTATGAGAGAAGGAAACTTCTCCCTTGGCAAAAGTGTTTTCCACCAATATAAGCAACATCTATCATACAAGAAGATGTCATAGCTGAGAGAGGATTTGAAAATATTATTTTTGCTTGCATATGTGAAGCGTGTCGTATAAAGATTTTGGTGCATCTGCAGTGTTTGTTCATTGATAAAGCTACACAGATTATTTAGCAAAGACTGTTACACTCTTACTAATGCTGTATGTGCTTATAATATGTCAAGTGCTATTAAACAACTCTAGTGTTGTCAGAGACCAATTTTTATGAGAGCTGCAGTGAGATACTCCTCATCACGTGTAGTGTAATCCCTCCTTGTCAGGAGAACATATTGTACCTCTGAAGTAATCATTCCTGCAAGAGTGGAATACTGTCTTATACTTTCTCTCAGCCAGCTGGCCCTTATGACCACAACTGCAAGTGTACATGTGCATGCAGTGTGGAGAATTGGCAATGCCTGTATGGTAATGATTTTAACTAGCTTTGCATCCAATTTTGCAGCCTTCTAAATCTCCCCAGTGACAAAGTCCATTCTCTCGATTGTTTGTTTGTGTGATATGTGGCCAATAAACCATATTTCTGGCAATTGAGAGCTGCTTTGATGAAAGCAAACCCTAATATCAACTGTACTGTTGCTTTATGCAAATGCTTCTTTCTCAGGCTCTATTGGAAAAGCGACTTGGGCTAGAAGTTCAGTTTTGCAAGAATCCTTGATGATATGCTGACATGAAGCATGAGTTCAGATCAACTTAGGAAATGGGGTTTTTAAGCATTTGCCAGGGTCTCTTCAAATTTTTGTAATACTGATTGTAGACCTTAAAGGCAGAATTTTTCAGAGCATCTGGCACTTAACTAACTTTGATCATCCTCACCTGCTTTGCTTTCCACAGAGCAAACTCTGGACAACAGCAAAGCCTCCTTCAAGACCCTATCCAAAAATTGTTCCTTAGGCTGGTGGTGCTAGGCTATGGAAGAGGGAGTGATGTTCCCAAACCATATAAGCCCTGCCTCTTGGTTTACAGAGCTGGCAGCTGCACACTTGCAGACAGATTATGTCAAATTCCAGTAGCTGAACACTTGGGTCCAAACTGGTTATGTGTTTTCCTAGCACAGCCTGTGAATTTGGGGAGCTCTTGCTGTGCCCATCTTCTTTGACAGGGGACTGTGCTGCACTCTGCCCAAGAAGTAGTGGAGTTTGTAAACAGCCTTAGCCCAATTGTACATTAAATGGAAAAATTAATGTCTAATTGCAGATTTCTCTAGATCTCTAAATTAATTTCCTGCACATAATATTTCTGCAAAGTGGATTCAGGAAAATGTTCCTTTTGCTTTAACAATCTCAGAAATAACTTCAACTCTGTACAACAATTCTTCAACTGTGCAATGGTACAAGGATCAGTACAAGGGTCTGAAGTGGCATGAAAATAATGGTTTTTTCCTATGTGTGTTATTAATAGTGTACCTTGTTAGTGTTGTTAGATCAAAAAAGCAATGTCATTTTTTAAATGGAAACCGTACTGCAGGGGAAAAAAATTCTCCTATTCCTCCTATGCACCAGCTTCTAGCCAGGAGCATATTGACTAAACTGGAGAAAGATGGCATGGGGAACGTAGAGTAAGAGAAAGTATTAGGGTGTACAGATTATATTCTGTGTCTCTTGTGCCTCAGATGTTGCCCTTCACAGCTTTGCTTTGTGTCCCCTGCAGCTGTGCTCTGAGCTGAATTAGAAGCTGCAGAAAGCAGCCTGGAGTATTCTTTCTCTTAATAAGAACTAAAGCATATCCAGCCTGTTTTTCTCTTGCTTTCCTTACCTCCCCTTCCAGCAGAAGAGAAAACATGAAATTGAGTGGGTCTTCTTCCCTGCATAATGCCTGGCAGCCTTCCTTGGATCTTGCTGCTAAGCCCACTCACCCCAGTACTACAGCTTAGGTGCAGGAACAGGTTTGTGGTATGACATGTGAGCCAAGGCTCATGAGCCAGGGACTGCACATGTCCCCATGTCAAGAAACAAGAGGACATCCCCACTGCAGTGTCTGCGTTCTGCTCCTTGCCCACGCACCCCTCCTGCTGGGCTGTGGTCAGTCAGTCACTGGTGACTCCGGCACGGGCACCTCACGCCGCGTCAGTGTGCCCACCGTACCACAGCTGAGATTTCTCTAGGCAGGGGCAGGAAGCCCAGCTGCAGCCCATAGAGGTGTACTTCAGTTAGATTAAACCACAGGCAGGAAATATCTGCGACAAGAACACGGAGGCGCAGCTGTCGCCGCAGGTGTCCTGGTAGCTGTCACCTCTGTGGAAGCCAGGCCTGCATGGGTGGCAGTCACATCCCAGCTGCAGGCCCAGAGGAATAGGAGCTGGACAGCCCTGTGCCCCATCTGCCTGTATCAGTGACAACAGTGTTCACTGGGCCCGAGGCAGGGAGGCTTTGTTTCAATCTGTACTGCTGCTGTCCTCTCCTCTGGGGATGGAATTGTCACTGCCGCTGTCAGGGTGGCTGATGCTGATGGTGCATTGCGGCGGGCAGTGTGTTGCATGGTGCAGCACAGTCCTTTGAGGCCAGACACTGGGAAAGAGGGCTCGTAAGGGAAGGTCATCACTGTTGGCACAGCTAGGGCTGAAAAAAATGTCAGTGGGAGAAGTGGCCAAAACATGGTGGAAAAAAAACCCCAACTTTTTCTTCAGTTCTTTGCCAGGAGATGATGTGATTCTTCTGGTGTGGTTTGCCCTTTGAGAGAGGGTGACATCAGGGGCCTTTGCCAAAGGACATCCAGCTGTGTTGTTCTTGCACCTATTCATTCAGTTCCACTCATCTCCAGGATATACAATGACATAACTTCCCACATGGAAATGCTTTGTCAGGCTAAATTCAATGATGCCAGTGATGGCACAGAGATGACAGAGGGCATCAAAAGAATGTGGTTGAATTCACCAAAATTTGTGTAGCACAGGAGAGTTCAAGGGAAAATCACCCTGCTACATTTCCCTCTCTGGTCTGAATTCATTCAGGTGGGTATGCTACAGCATAATTGTGTGTGTGTGTATATATATATTTATGTATTTATATGTATATTTATAATTTATTTCAGCAATGTGGAAAAACAAACAATGTAGCTGACTATATCTAGTGTAGAAATCTATAGGTTTCTGTCCTTTTTAGAAAATAAGGACATTGGATTTTTTTTTCCTTCCCCAGAATGTAGCTAGTGGTGATCTTCCTCTTGTCATCTAATCACAAAGAAATCTTCTGTTTTGCTTAGTAATTGAAATTGGCGTTTTTGCTTTTGCTACTCACAGGCACTACACCATAGGAATCAATATAATATCTGACAGTAACAATTGATTTGCAAGCAGTGGCACCCACACTGAGGATTTCAGGCCTCAGGGATCAAAGACTTTGAGAGAGGAATAAAGTCACTTTAAATTGAGAATTACCACAAGTGTAACTTAATTATACTGTAGTTTTTGCACCATCCCAACACCCTGAGTGGTCCCAGTCTGAAGAAAGACTGAAAGGGGTTAAGAAAAGTATTTCTTCAATTGTCTCCTTTTACTGAAACCATACGTGAAGGTCCATCAGCAATATGATCCTTAACTCTTATTAATGAATGAATGTCTGTGGCAAGGTCATTAGATTTACAGATGCTGGTTCCTTCTTCCTTTGTCATGGTGGCAGCAGCTTTCTCTGATGAAATGTGCAGTACATAGCTTTTAATTAAATTTCTGTTTCTATTCTCAATGGGATTGCAGAAGATCACAGCATTTGGTGGTATATTCCAGGATTCTTTAAACTGGCGGGGGGGAGTCATGGATAAATGAAAGGTAGAAAGAGCACAAAATGCTACCATAGATGTCTAGATCAAACTGGGTAATGCTTCTAACGTTTTCAGCACTTCCAATCTGAGATATTCCTAGCATGCTGGGTTTTTGCATATATTGGTACTATGCAACATGGCCTCTTCAGATGAAGAAGCAGGGATTAATGAGCTGTGTGGAAACACTAATTTGTCTGGGTTAGAGGAGATTAGTTTTGCTTAGACCATTAACATAATTAATCTTGAGACTAGAAGTGTTCATCTGGTATTGCAGATTTACTGGGTTTTTTTTTTTAGTAATTGTAGCCCAACACTCTTAAATGAGAATTTCAAAGTATGTTGTATTTTGAAATGTATGTTCTCTGTTCTTTGAAAGCATTTAGAAGTTATGTATGTTCTACAGATATGTAAAAAAAATATATGCCATTGCTCTAATAATTTGTCCCACTGTAGTGTCTTGAGGGACCCCAAACTGGTCAGTTCCTCTGAGAGCTCCAAATCAAGGGCTGCATAGAAGATTTACTATATTAAGGACAGAAAAGAAGAAAAACCCCCAAGTAACTTGCAGAGCTGTAATACTTGGTTGGCTTGGTGCCCTTCTGTCCCATCTCACTGTCTGGGGAAACATTTATGTCTTTTAATGTTTTCTCTTCTTCCCATTGCTAAGTATTTTATCCCTCATAGTTAAAAGGAGCTGAATCCAGACCATGGGAATCATTTGCAGGCACCAGAAAGGGACTACTATGGATCTCAGAAAGTACTCATTGTGACAAAAACCACTGCCTGTAAGGGACAAAGAGTTAAGGTATATGAGCTTCTTGTCCAGTTGGGGAAAGCCATTTTCCTTGCATTTTGTGGAGCAATAACTGGTTTGGAGGAACACTAGAAAAAGAAAAAAGTGAGGCTGATGAGAGAGGGTCCATCTCTACTCTGAGAGACCCCTAAGAGTGGGTAGGAAGTTACACCTGTTTCTGTAGTTTTGCACCTCTAACCATGAAATATTTTTCTTTCCTTACCGTTCTTGAGGTTTGGGATCAATGCCATATAGTTAGCTCAGCTTGCAACCAGCTTGGCTTAAAAAATGCTGTTTCAAGAATTATACCGTTACAAATCTATCTGAAAAGCTATAAAATATTAAGGCACTAGTGTTAAAATGAGTGTGTAGACTGAGGCTGCTATGGGAAAAAGCATTTGCAAAAATGATACTGGGATATAGCTTGTGTTGGTCTTTGATTTAGTTTGAGAGGATTCAGAAACTCTTCTGGAAACATTTTTTTTATGTGGAGATGCTAAGCAAACTTGTTCTAGCAATTTTCCAAAGTGAAGAGTTGTGCTTTATAACCTTAGAAATCGGGTTTTATTTCCAGCTCTTTGAGAGGAATGGGAGGAGCAGCTTTCCTTCTGACATTTACTTTAATTCATAAAAATTACAGGCATCTGCCAAAATATCCTAAATTGTGGAGGAGGTAGAAATTGGGTCATGGAGAAAGATTAATGTTGAGCAAAAATATTTACCAGTAGTTTTATATGAGAAGGGGAATACTGTGTGTGCTGCAGAAGAACTGTCTGGCTGTGGGGTTTTTTTTGCACAGCCACATCTGGCTTGTTGCTTTAATAGAGAATGAAGAGAGAGGGCTAGAATCAGGATAATTATGTTTGTGCTTGTTTGCTCTTCATCTTTTATGTATCATTAGATCCCCGTGTCCTGGCCTGTAAATGAGCGTTACTTGGATTTATTTTGGGCATCTTTTTGTTCAGGGAGAGAGTCCTCATCAGACATACCTTCCACAAGGGCTTTATCTTATAAATGCAAAAAGCTTTAGACAACACACTAGCAGTGGCCTCAGCAGAAACCTCGGAGCTGTTCCTCTCAGTGGGAGGAGGGAGCTCTCACAGGCTCCTTCAGATGGAGTTTTGTAATCTGCTGGGTGGAGTGTGCGATTTCACAGAGGTGGAGCTGCTCCACCAGCTGGTGACAGCAGTGGGATTGAGGGCCTGTCACTGGAGAGCAATGAAACATTCATCTCTTACGGGAAGCCTGAGGGTATCAGAATAGGAGAAAGAAGGTTGAGAGTTAAATGGGAGCTGCTGTCAGCAAAAGTGCCTAGAGATTTAATGAGGATTTGGTTTCTGTTTCCCAGAGCAGCCATTCAACTACAGGAAAAAAAAAAAAGAAATCCTCAAAAAGTCTAGGCACAGTAGTCTCACTTGTCAGTGTGCCACATTGACCTTGGCACAGTCTCAGGCTTGATGTTGGCCTCACCTATGTCCCAGAAAGTGCTTACCCAGCCCACAGCATACTAAACAGTAGCATGTCAAGGTGCAGATTTACAGGCAGAGCAGCTGCTGGCTTCAGGAGCCACGTATGATTTCCTCTACCTGTGAGTTTTCTCTCCTACACCACTCCTATGAGCACTGCCTTGCAACCCAATGACAAGATTACACTCAGGACTAACTGTGCAAGTGGAACACCACCTTTATATTCTTCCTCTGCCGCCTAGGGCCAACTGGGGATATGTTCAGCCTCTTAGATAATTAATTATGCTGGCTTGAAATAACCCTTCAGTCATTTATACTGTTCAGAATATTTCATCTTTGGGATGCAGGAGTGTGTCTGAAACAGATGTAATTCCCTGCCTGTGAAGGAATGCAATGATGTCTCTTTTAGAAAAGTTTTATGGCTCCTTTTCACTAGGAGACATGGCAGAGTCCTTGTGGGCAGTGATCTGCCCTCATCACACTGTAACGTGCTGATGCGAGATACCAGTGCATAACAAGGCACTGGTCTGACTCACATGAGAAAGCAGATCAGATGCAATTATTTTGAGAGGTTATGTTAAGTATTTTTATTATTATATTATGCCTATGAAAATAATATTTATACTTTAAATAGAAATCTATTTTTTAATTTAACAAGTATTTCAGAGAAATGCAGATTTCCACTGTTGCATTGGGCTTTTCCAGCAAGCAATATTGGCTTTTTGACTGTGTACTTCCAATAATGATACAGGATGCTTCTTTTTTTTTCTTTTTTTTTTTTCTTTTTTTTTAACAGTCTATTTGGCACAAAAGCTTCTCTTCTCTTTACTTCTATGGTATTGGCTTATCTTTTATTCTGGGTATGTCCAGAATTTTCTTGCTGGCAGGAATGTCTCTCTGCTGGAATAAAGCACATCTTTCAGCATCTTCAGAGTGGCCACTCTCCCTAGGATGGTCTGAAATTATTTTCTGCATACTGCAGAACAGCTATGTGGAGGATATGAAAATTTATGTGGTGGAGAGCCCCCTCCTCCAGCAGCACGAGTGCTCTGAGTGCCACTGCCATTCCCCAGTGGTGAATGATGCTGTGGTGTGGCAAGGAGAAAGCAAGAGGCAGATCCTGAGCTCACCTAGCAAAACAAAGGCATATTTTATTTTCATGTCAATCTAAGAACATCTCTCTCACTTTGCCAAATTAAAAACTATCATTTTGAACATTTTCAGTCTTTAATATCCAGAAAGAAACTGTAAGGTTTGAATTCCCTCAAGGCCAGAGAGGTCTGGGGCAAGGAGGGGCTTGTTGTGTCCTCAGTGAAGCTGCTCATGTAGTATCACTAACTGAAGAGGTTTGTGTTTGTGGTTGGTAAGCCAGAGCCTCTGCACAGAGTTAAAACCGTCAAAGTGAATGCACACAAATGCGTCACCCAATTTTGAAATGTTCTGTTAAAGATTATTGTTATTCAGTTTCCATATTAGATTTTAGCCTTTCCTAGAAGACCTACTATTGAAAAATGATTAGTTAAGTTATAATGATTACTTAAACCCTGGACAGCCTGAACTGCCTTGAAGCAACTTAGCATATTCAATATTGTACTCATCTGGGGAGACAGTAAGAATTGCTTACAGCACAAAAGGTGATGCTGACAACAGACACTAAACTGTGAAGGGCTAATGTTCTTAGCTGAGCTAGCAGAGAATTCTCATCCAGCAAACCCTAGGAAGTAGACTGGGAGTGGACAGATTTAAGAAATCCATGTAGCATTGACTGTGTAAACTCCCCTTGCCCTGGAGAAGGATAGAGAGATTTGCCAGATGCCTGCACACTGTCCCAAGAGGAAGGAGTTGGCTTCAGAATTGCTGTGCTCACTATAACGTTTCCAGAGATTGAGAGGCATTGAATGAAATAAGCTACATGATCTTCACAGAAACTTTGCTACTGTGCGGAAAAAGATCCCTGACTTCGGTGGGTTTTTTTTGTTTGGGTTTTTTTTGTTTGTTTGTTTGTGGGGTTTTTTTTGTTTTTTTGGTTTTTTTTAATCTTAACATCTTTTGGCACTGGAAGTCAGGGATCAAATGAGATGGGTTGTGTGTCTTTCTTTTGCTTGCTAAGTAACTGTTTTTTGGAAGGAGGATTCAGGGTGGCATAGGAAGTTGGCTTTGAGGCAGTATTATCTCCTTTTCTGTTTAAAACCCCTGCTTAAGAAGTAGTTTGGGTTGTCTCTGAAGGGCAGGAAGTGGCACCTGCAAGGCAGCAAATGAAAATAATGTCACCGAAAGGGAATATGTCACAGATGGGATGTGGGGGATGTTTTGATCATGGGGGTCAAAGTGTAAGTGTCTCAACATAAAAATGATCATGTATTTTGATGTAATCTGCAAAATGGGATTGTGCCAGTAGAACATCTGACCTGACAAACCAGATGACAGCTAGCCCTATTACTACTTAAGGACTTTCAGATGGAGGTGGTGCTTTTAGGTATGGTGATACTGATTAGATTATTTCTCACACGTGTATTCAGTCACTTTTTTCATCTAGGTAAACTTCTGGTGTTCATAACATCCTTTGGCAAGGAGTTCCACAGATCATCTATGCCTTACTGAAAGGGCTACCATTTGGGGTTTTTTAAATGTTACTCTTGTTTGCTTTTGTATTGAAGTAATTTCTTTCTTACTATTTTACCTGTGGGGTCCGATGCCTCTCTCTAGCTTTCACAGTTCTGTTCATGACTCTGGGGATAGTTTGAAGTGGGGAGAATGACACATCAGAACATGATGCAATATGCAAAATGTGGGCACACCATAAATGTGTACAGGTGCATAACGATGAACCGCTTTGGACTCTATTCCTTTCCTAATTTGGCATGCCATTAAATTTGCTTTCTGGCCACTGATGAGCAATGAGCTGATGTTTTCACAGTTCTCTTATGATGCTAAGCCCTTGCTTCAAAGGGATGATTGTCAAAATTACTCACAGTGTGTGCAAATTTGTTGACTTTCCTCAGGGGGTTGCTTTACCCACATTGTACCCTCTCTGCCTTTTTATATCACCTCTGTTCAGTATTTTGGCAGGTCTTTGTGGTCTGTTCAGTCACAGAGCCTGTTGCTAGGCCTCCTTGGAGATAGGAAATGCCTAGTCATAGGCCAGGCTCTGCTTCTCGCCTCAAGACCCTCTCTTATCTCTCTGTTATACTATTGGCTACAGATGTCCTAAGACTATAGGTTATTTCACCCTGACCCTAAAACTATTGGGTAGTTTCCCAATCCTAACTAACCCTACAAAAACCCCTACTTCTGCCCAGTTNTCTGCAGGAGATCTCCAGGACAAAGCAGTCCCTCCCGGGACCCTGCTATCTGGAACATTTGCGGCAGCAGGGGGTCTGACCCCCTGGACCCAGCCCATATTAGTGGTCAATATTTGTCTTTAATAATCTGATTAATTTATGCTTCTCAAAAAAGTCTGTCATTGCTTGATACGGTTTTTTCCTAGATCATTTCTGTATATGATGAGTGGGACATAGCACAGTGCAGATACCAAAAGGACTTTTTTGCTGACCCCTTTCGACTACTAAACCCCACTTCTTCCTTCTCTTTTGCCTGTTACATGGTCATTTGGGGACCCTTATGCTAAGGCAGGTTACTTTTTAAAAGAATCTTAGCTGAAGGTCTTGTCAAATTCTTTGTACTTCTGGAGGAGGAAGATCTGAGATTCCCACAGCAAGTGTCTGTTCCAGCTCTGCCATGTCACAATTGGGAAAAAATTGACTCCTATCAAGTATTCTTACAACAATTTAAGGGAAACTGAAATGAACAGCAAATTGCAATCACTATAGCAAATTGCACGCAAGTGTAAGTTGCTAAATCTGGGTTTATTTTCCATTAATAGAACATCAAGAATCAAAAAGAGTTTATGTTTTGTTTTTCTGGTGCTGGATTACCATAAGAAAAATGAGATTTAATATTGCAATTCACAGGACAGTCCCTCTGATTTACTTAAATGGGGAGAGAAGGTGTCTCCTCTAAATATTCACTGCTAAACTATCTTAACTAATCAGGATATAGAGTTTACAGGGCTATAATCTTAAGTTTATGCTTACTTTATGCATTCAGAATGAGTTCTGCATTCTAAGATATTAAGCTCAGAAGAGTCTTGTTTCCTCACTGATAAGATTGTCTGAAATTTAAAAAAAAAAGTTGTTGAATCATGACCAGTGTGATCAGACGATAAAGCCCAACCTGCTGATACACCATATGGTGCTATATTACATTATAATGATGTCACTCTCTTCCCCCTACACACAGTGACTGTTAAGGACACATTTCTTAATACTAAATGAATCCAGGTGGACTTGTGAGTGACCCAAGTCTCTTCTTTGGTCTCCTCCACTGATGCATGTTAACATCACTTAGAGGTTTGCGTGATGTGAAAAGCGCAACTGGAATAAAACTTAATGAGAGACTTCCAGCCAGAGAGACACTGACCCCACTGGAGGAAAGTACTATATGAGCTGAAAATTAATTATTGCTTCCCATATATTATTAACTTATTCTCCAGTCCTATCAATAGAGAATTTTGTGCAATTTTTTGAAAAAGAGAGAGGTGAATGAATACTACTAACTGACATCAGAAAGGGATATTGCAGTAAGCCTCTACATGTTCAGAAATTTAGGAAAGTAAATTTTCTAGTTCAGCTAGATAAATTACTTGAAGGCCATCTCCTTGCATAATAAATGAAATTATGTATCTCTTGTCAGTTATGGTACAGGTTGGAAAGGCTTGAAATTTATTCAGTCTGCTGTATAGTGTAAAGAGCCCTGTTGCCAAAAAGTTACCTACAAGTAGTAATATTGATGAAACAGGTAAGTAAAAGAAAAAAAAGATTAATGTAGTGCAGCACTGGGGCACATCACTCTCCAACATGCCTTAACAACCCATAACAATACAGGAAACATTGTGTTCGGGTAATTGTTGCAGTTTCTCAAGATAAATCAATTTGGAAAAATTAAGTGTGGGGTGACATGAAAGCAATAGCAGTTTATAATGCCAGCACTCTTGGTTCTTTCTGAAACAAGGCAGTACAGCTTAAAAGGCTCTTTTTAGTGAATTTAGAATGATTTAGCACTCCCTGGGATTTTCTTTTATTACTGAATTTTAAAAAATATGATAAAACAGCTGTATTTAAGATAGCTAAATTGGCATGGATTCGACCGTCTTATTCTCCTGCTAAATGTTCTGTGTTTACAGAGAATGGAAGCTTTTTTTCTTGTAACTTAGTTACCGTCAGGAAGACCCTGATGGCCTCATTACATTTGAGCCAGGACAGAACTGTGTAAAATTTATGTCCAGGAGGACAGTGAGGGTTTCTTTGTTATGGGAAAACTGTAAATACAGTTTAGAGGATAAGGAATCTCTTAGAAATTTTATTTAACTCTCACTAGCTCAGGGAAAATGGTAAGAAATAAATCAAACACAACTATTAAAACAAAAGTGGTAGAATACTCCTGAAAAACACATTGTTTTTTATACTTTTAATGCTTTTTAAAAATACTTTGTAACTACTGAAGTTGGTTTTTATTATTCAGTATCAGTATGCCACTGTCAAGATATGGAGAATTTTATCCATTCACAGTGGATTAAGATGTTCCCAGACAATCATTTTTAGTAGGATCAGAGGATCGTTTGGTGTTCTTGCAATGGCATTTGGCAAAAAAAAAGTGAAACTTTAACCCAATTCATCAACAAAATAGATGCTTTCCACAGGGCTACAGTCCTGTATCTGTATAACAATAACTCTTTATGAATCATTTTTCATTAGCTGTTGAACCACTACTGCCATTATGGTGTTCTAATGCAGTGCCTGATTTGTGGAAAAAAGGGTTTTCCTTGTGTATTTCAGAGTGAGAAAAGTAAGTACTTGCATGGTGTCACTACTGTGGGCTTTTATGATCAGCACTCTAGGAAGTGAACTGAAGTGATCAAATTATTCCAAATTAATCTGCAGCTTCTGAACACAGGCCTCTCTTCTCTTCATGATTCATCATCTTGTGATCTTTTGAAACAAACAGGTCTCCTAGTCTTGGTTAGACAGCAGGGATAACAGTTGATTCAATTTTTTACATCAGAAAGGGAGCAATGGATCTTTCCAGAAACTTCAAGAAAAATAACTCTCTTATAAAGTTTACTGGTATTTATGCCATGTGTTAGTAACCAGTGTAAAGACATTAGGTGAACTGAATCCCAGGAGAAGGTAAAAGTCTTTCAGAGCTGGTTTTTCCTGGTGAAAGCTTTCATTGCAGGATTTTTGTGCACCCACTGGATCACAGAATATGCTTTATTATTATTTCCTGAAGAAAATATATTCTGCTGCTCCTCTAGACAATAGGCTTGAAACCTTTTTGGGGAAATATTTCAATGTTAGGGAAGATCTCATGCCTCATATGTCTGTTCTGTCCTTTGAGAAGGTAATTCCAAAGCCTGAAGGCATTTGTAAGATGGTACATTTCTTTGTCCACCCACAGTTAGCCCTGAACGCTAGCTGCCTTTGCATATGTCAAGGGCCCTGTCATTACTGGAAGGGCAAAATACATTTTCTTGCTAATTAATGTAATGCACTGTGGAGTGACATGGAAACTTTTGGTTAGTTATGTAACACCTTTTAATTTCAACTATCAAATTGTAAATGCTTCAACACATCATAATACAGATGATTTACAGAAACATTTGGCATGAAAACAAATACCCATCACAGTTTGGAGATAATAAACTAAAATCAACCAGTAAAATTGATTTTGCTCCGCCTCTTGCAGGAATTTTTTTTCTGATTATTCTGTTGTGGTTCTTAATGGAGCAATTCCCATCAACACACTGTTCCAGCCAGAGTACAAAGTATTATGCATTAACAATGAAGTAAAAAGGCAAGATTCAGGCTCCTGTTTGTTTATAAACTAATCCACAAACATCAAAGCTTGAAGTCAAAGAAGATGTGTGTGTGTGCATATACAAGAAATGTCCTAATCAGTTGACAGTACCACAGATGCACAGAATGTAGTTGAAGTGTGTATGCTGTGAAATCTAATGAGCAATCTTGCTGTTGCTGATGAAGGTCTTGTCAAGACTGAACAATTTATTCATCATCACTGTGTCCGTACCAGTGACAGCACAACTGTTAAAACCACCAGATTAGTTCTATTTTCCCCTAAAAAGTAAAACAGTAGAAAACATTCCACCCACTCATCCCACATTGATACAGCACACTCACTGAGCAGCCCTGGAAGTTAGCTGCTGGCACCAAATGGTCTTAAATGTGATCGTTAGCAAACTCAGAGCCATGTGGAGAAGGA
This sequence comes from Bombycilla garrulus, assembly GCA_013400315.1. Classification (NCBI taxonomy): domain Eukaryota; kingdom Metazoa; phylum Chordata; class Aves; order Passeriformes; family Bombycillidae; genus Bombycilla; species Bombycilla garrulus. The sequence continues at coordinate 557,413 of VXBU01014129.1, forward strand.
AAGGTAGCAGAGATTTCCAGCCTGTGCGGAAAACTCTCCCAGAGCAAGAAGCATTGGAAGCTGTTTGCATAAAAAGACTAAAGAGCAGTATACACATCCAGAGGCTGCCTCACACCATTGTGCTGTCTCACCATGGTGGAGAAAAAAACACAACATGCAGCTGTAGGTATGCAGGGCAAGTGTGGAAAATTAAAAAGAGGAGTAAACATACATTCTCGTTCTTGGCATACAAGGGATGTGTGCAAATTTTGTAGGACCTGTGTAAAAATTGAGTAAAATCTTTTTTTTTTTCTACTGTGTAACAGAAGGTACCATCTGCAGACATCCAAAAGCCATATAGCATATGGTAGTATTTTTTCCTCCTTTCATTTAAATGGTAGGAAGTCTGTTGATGTGGCTTCTCTCCCTTACTAGATTCTCTGTTATTTTTTCTTGACTGAGAGAACACAGGTATCATAAGAGGTACAGGCTTGTCGTGACTGATGTGCAGAAGACCCAAATGCAAGGAGCTTCTCATACCTTCCGTTGGCATCTCCAAACCCAGAATATCCCATCACTTTATGCATCACTGCAACAGCAAAGCTGCATCTTCTGTTGCACAGTTTGGTGGTGTTCATAGAGTGCTCTGGCTACAGAAGTACCAAGCACAAATTTACATGTGATTTAGAGCTTATGTTCAAATCAAGGCCTCTTTAGAGTGATGAGAAACAGTTCTGTATGGGGAGACAGCTCAATTTGTCATGCGGGAGATGACAAGTGATCCTGTGGAGTTTCTTCTAACAGCTGCAATGTAATTCTGGGCTGCACAAGCTGATGCCATGTGAGTCCCTGCACCTGCGGTTTGGACAGACCTGAACTGTCATTTCCTCTTGATTGCTGATTTACTTTCATTATAGACACGCGCAGTGTTGTTCTTCATGCGCCGCTAACTGGAACTTGCTTTCAGAAAGCTAGATTTTTTCAGAGATTGTCTCTGTAAGCAATTTCTCCAGTAGCCTGATATGCCATATCCCATTAAAGATTACAAAGCACAGCCAGCAAGGATGACTAGGGATTTAAAAAAAAAAAAAAGTTTATCTCTTGATTTGAAAATGTGCAAGTGAAGAAAATCTTGCCTTCAATAATTATATTGCTGAAAGAAATAGAGCTCAGAGATAATAGAAAGGCCAGTGTAGTAATTGCTTGTAGTACTAAACAGTTGATACTGTGGGGAATTTGAATTGCTTAATTAACTGATTTAAAGGTAGAGATGTTACGTCCTTTAACAGTAACTGCAAATGTCCTACCAGGCATCTCATTTGATACAGGGTTTTAATTCTCTCTTTCTCTATCTTTGACCTCTTACACAAAGATGAGGCAATGATATCCCTCCAGTAATGGAAAGATATGAAATAACTCTACAAATCTACATATTCTGAAAAAGCTTTAAGCATCTTAAATTTGGGTGGATGTTTTCACTTTGGACCTGCATGCTCCAGCTTCAGCAGAAAAGACATCCAAAGGTCTTCCAGTTAGGTGCCTTCTGGCTGATGCCAGCTGATGCCTTCTGGCTTTCTTACATGGGGTGAACCTGGTGTGAAGTGGATGAGCATAACCTCTTTAAAGTAGAGCTCTGTCTGAGAAATGTCACAGGTGCTGATCCTTTGTTTCTCTTGTAGTTCTTCACTGGACTCTAGCTCTTATGCTAGTATGTTGTAGTGTATCTATAGGCCTACCCACCCAAAACTTTCCACAGAATATCTAATATCAGGAAAGGTGGCTTTGATTATTCACCTTCATTTAATTTGGCTCCTTCCTTTCTCCTTCTCCATCTTCATCCTTCTCCCTCCCCCCAAACACTAATTTCCTTTGACATTAGAGAACAGCAAAGACAGTTAAGCAGGCAAATGTGCTATCAGACAAGCTTCTGCAATTCTGTGAAGCACTATAAACCTCCTGAAAAAAAAAAAAAAAGCAAAGCAGATTGTGTGCAAAGGGCTGGCTTCTGTGGAGGACTGTCCTGAACTTTGTCCTCAAAGGGAGGTGGGAGCTGTCACCTTCTGCAATCAGGGGAGCAGGTCTACTGGGAAAAATATCAAGCTTATTAAAGATCAAATGCTTGGAAGTTGGAGTTGGGATGCTAAATTCTTCTGTGGAATTTTCAAGAGATTTTTTTGGCTTTCAAGAGTGTTGGCAGTACTTGAACTCAGCATTTCTGTCAAAGCTGAGGCAGGTGGGCTCCACAGCATAGTTTTCCCTGCTCTGTGTGCCCAGACCCCTGCCCCAGCTGCATGTTTAGATGAGAACCATGTGTGTGGTCCTTTTTATATGCCCAGGCAGGCACAGGAGTGGGGGTCTGCTGTGATCTCAATATCCAAGGGCCAAGATTGTGCAGGACACTTCAGGTTGCACCATCCCCAGCTCTGCGATGTAGCCTGAGACCTACACAGCAGAGCAGCTCAAGGCATTCACACTGCGCCACAGTGAGCCAATGACTGCCAGGCACTCTTAAAAAGTCATGGTCCATTTATTCCTGCTTTTTGTATATATACTTAGGCATCTAGTTTTCGGCTTCCATGGCAGGATTGCAGGGGGAAGGGGCACCTGGAGGAGTTCAACTACCACTCACTTTGTTTCTCTGCAAATCTTCTCAAAAAGAACAAAAGGTATGTTTTAATCAGCACACAAAACTTCAAGTATTAGGGCTTGGTGCATTTGTTTTGGGTGATTCAAAATCTAGACAGCAGAGGGGAATGGCAGAGTATTCTGCCATTCTTTCTGCTGCCTTCTGATTTTTTAGTGAATTAAGACCCTCTGGTCCAGCCACCTGAAACAGTTAGGTCACTTTTCTTGTGCAGCAGCTCAGGGTATGCAGTTCTAATCAGAGATTCAATGAAGCAGATCTGTATCGGATGTTAAATGACAGTTGAGTGACAATAGTACTATGAGTTAAGTGAAATTTAAAAATTCCCTGAATGGAAAAATGGCACCATTAAAAGCCTCATCTGAGACGATTATTCTTTTTTTCCCTAGAATTATGGAAGACCGTTGGAAAGAATTTAAACAGAACTTTGTTGTTGCAAGGAGTGGATGCCAGAAACGGAAGGCAATCAGAATAGCTCTTTATTTTCTGACAATAGCTGGGTTTGAAGCACTAGATGTATGAAATAGTTTCAATTCAAACAGTAAAACTCAGTTATTGAAACCATGTACAAGAAATCTGAAAGGTATTACATTTGCACAAAGATGGAGATCTGAGGGTGGGCTGCAAACGGTTTGAGGAGGCAATCCATATTTTCACCTACCTCTTGATGTCCTTCATGGAAAGTCAGGCAGTAGTAAAGTGTCAAGGCCAAGAAAAAGACAGACATCAGAGAACCAAAACTAATGGTTAAAAAGAGAAGTTTGGTAGCCCATGGAGCAGCTTACGGATTGTGTCCTTGAGATGTTGTTTTTACTTGAGCTGAGAGAAGGACCTACACAGGTTCAAGTGTACATCTATAGAGAAAAAAAAACCTGCTTTGCTACACTTTTTGTGTGGAACAGGTAGTTATAAAATTAGTGTCTCATTGCTAAGAGAAGGCTGGGCATTCTCTCGAGAAAGTTCAAAGTGCTGTAAGTAAAGATACTGGAGAAAATGGAAAAGGCAGACCCCACACAAAAAGACCTCCACGTGTAAAGCTATTTATGTTATGAAAACCAAACAAACAAAAAAGCCAAGACAATCCCTTCCCTTTAAAAGAATAGCTGTGGTTCTTACAGATTCTGTTGTCTGGCAGGAATTTAATTTTGGCAAAATATATTCGGCATAAACCGAAAACATAAGAAGTGTTATTATCTCTTTGGGACTCGGTGGACAGTGCTGCAGTGGAAGATTAGTGGGCTATCAAAATGAAGTGTGTTCATTTTCAGTTAAAAGCAGGAACACAGGCCAGCAAAGTGGGACATTGGAAAGCAATTATAGGCTGTATAAGCAAAACAAAACAAGGGTTTACAGAAGTGTACAAGTGTACATATGCCCTTTTTAACAGAATGTGCAGTATAACCAGGCAGGAGAAAGGTGTATTTTGTGGTATCAGGTAAAAAAAAATCTAATTACTTGAAGATATTCAAGCAATATCCTCTTCTCAGAACAGGAAGCAAATAACAGAGAGAATATGAAGTTGTTTCAAAGGGATGCAGGAGCCCCCACTGAAAAAGCATCTTTTGTCTCTCTCATTAGAAAATGTCTCTTAAGCCAGAGGAGTTAGGAGGAGCTGGGTAAGACCTGCTGCTCTGTGACCAGAAGGGGTTCAGAGCTAAGCCACTGCTCACAGCAGGTTTAGGGACAGCTGCTCTCAGCCTCTTGCTGCACGTGAAGCCTCAGATGCTCTTTTCAAGTACATTCACATGCTCCCCACTTGTGAGAAGCACAGGTTTGTTTGTCTATCACAAGCCAGGAGTGTGAAAGTGTTGTAAATAACACTCTGCCATCTTGCCCACGCAGGACCCTCCCTTCTCTGGGCAAAGACCTCCCAGTGTTGCCTCCTTCCCTCAAACTGCTATGTTGCCATCACCTCCTGCTTGAGTGCTGCTCCCACGTGGGCCCCAAAGGCAGGCCCCATGCTCAAAGTGCCCTTGCAGTTATTGCAGGTGCTATGAGGCTTCAGCGAAGTCTCCTGGCAGCTTCTGAAGTGTCCAGAGTTGCTTCCCTTGGGCTGAACAAACGAAAATACAAATCCTCCGCACTGTAATTTAGTCAAGTTTTTCAGTGATACATCATGTGTCAACAAAAATGTCGACGTAATTGCCAATTTGTCTTTATTCAGTGACAAGGGTGGAAGACAAGACTCCCTGGATTGCTTAAGTAGCTTCCAGCCCAAATTACCCACCCAGTCAGCCACCTAACCATGCAAAGCTTTCTAGTAGCCAAGGGGTTAGCAACTCTAATACAGAGGTTCTGAGTTCTAAGGTAATAAGTGACAAATCAGTTGTTCACACCTCTTCAAGCTGAACAGATGCACAGTCTTCATAACAGTGTAGTTAACATTGGAGGTTGGTGCTGTGCACATCACAGGTGCTAAGAAAAAATTGAACATCCACATGACCAAATAAAGCAGAAGTCAGTGACCATGATTTACAGGGGTAAAAAAGGATCATACACTGACCTGAGAGATGAGCAATAGCTGAAACCAACCACAAGGTGTAGATGGTATTGTGATAGACAGGAGAAGCCTGCCACAATTTACTTATCCGTGACCAGGAATAAAAATTACTCCTTACAATAGTCTTACTATTTGAACGCAAAGCTGGATGCCTGCTGGCATAAATTACTGTTTTTCCCACAGGTCATGAAATTAATCTTACTGACAGTATACACTACAAATGTTAGTTCCTGGATCCTTTTCCTCTATGGTGACATCTTGTTGTCTAGTGAGTATAGAGATAAAGGTTTGGTGACTTTTTGTTCAGTAATTCATTTTATCTTTTCAAAACAACTCAATAATTGACATTGAATTTGCTGGGCAGGGAATTTTAAGGAATTTGTTTTCCGTTTTCACCCAGGGTCATCCAAAGAAAAGAAAATTCCTTTTCTTACCCAGGGAGACATACCAAACCCACAAGGGAATCCGAGACGTGAGGGAGAGGCTCTGTGAGACTAGCACACAAATATGCTTCAGAAATTTCCTGGTTTGACTTTTCTACTTTGCATGGGACAATTGAAATATTCACTGAGCCAAAAATTGGGTGCGAATTGCCTGGCACTAATATGGGAAGTGGGATGACGGTAGTTATGTCATGAACTCTGTTTTAGTCGTGAGTGCTTAAGTGAACACATTAGTTAAGGTTCATAGTCGTTTCCTTCCTTTGCTTTAATTTTGGTTAAAGATGCCCAGAACAAGGAAAAAAAAATTTGGTTTGAATTGAACTTTTAATTTTCTTTTTCTTTTTTTTTTTGAGGAAGCTTGGTTTGGATCAGACAAAGGAAAGTACTTTCGTTCTGCGTGCAGAAACAGCTGGGGAAAATTGTTTGTGCAACCCTAATACCAGCCTTTTTTCACTGGGAGTGAAAAAAACAAACAGGATTTATCTGTGTTCAATGATCCTTCTATGACTGCAAGATCCTTAACTAGTGGTGACTTGCCATAATCCATGATGTTCGATATATTTTAGGAGTCAAGTCTGTTCTAGTGGCCAGCCATTTGCATGAATTCAGCAAGAATCCAGTAAGCAAGGACAGAGATTACAGAGGCAAATCTCACGTTTAGATTTTATGCACTGCTCTAATTGCTTCCTCATGCCTGGCTTGCAGCCAGAAGTGACAGAGCCGTGCCTAGGAGGTGGCATGGATGGAGCAGGGCTCTTTAGCCCCGACTCAGCCATCTGTGGATGTGGCACTGCTGCTCCTGCATCCTCATGAGCTCGTCTGCGCAGCGCAGTGCTGGGCTTGGTGAGCTCGCCCTGCCCTGGCAGCAGCTGAGGGCACCCTGCATTGCAGCCTGCTGCAGATCCCCAAACACCCACAGGAAGTCAGCAGGCTGAACAAATGCTCTCTGCAGACCAGATCTCTGCATTTAACAGACCTGTTAAAATTAAAAGAAGGCTTGGCTCTCTCTTTAGCTGTGAAGTATTGCTCAACAGTCATAGTGCTGGGGATGTGACCTGAAAATGCATCTTTAGTCCCAACACTGATGATGGAAGTATTTGGCTGTTTAGACAGTTATTTCCTGTTCTGTCTCTCAAAGGTACCTGGAAATTATTTTAAATCCTTTATAGAACAAGCTTCAGAGCAGCTCACTACACTTGCACTTCAGGGAGTTAATGTTTAAAAACCACTTACTTTTTGTTTTCTTTATCTCAGAAGAAATATATTCTGTTTTATCTAAACAGAAATAGATCTGAATGCTTTGCTTGCTAAAGCTGCCTATAAAGTAGTTGAAGAGTTGCTACTCACCTTTTTTTATTTTCAAAATGAAATAAAGAAGAATTAATTGCTCAGCTGCTATTCTGACATCAAGGAAAACTAACTCAGGAATTATTGTGACAGAGCTTAGAAATGGGCTGGGCGCCAGCAAGGAGACATAAGAAAGCTAAAAGCAGTATAATTTTGCTTTAAGGAGTCCTCTTTTTGCTGCACTGCTGCAGTACAGCATTCTAGTTAGGGCCTGAGTGTCTCAAAGTTGTTTTTTAGTTGCTCCTAAGGCTGTGAGAAGCTTTGGTGCATCTTAGACAAGGGTCGATTTGAATTTGATGCTTGTTATCTTCAACCATCCTTCATGTCTCATGGGTTGGGAAAATTAATTAAGAAAAAAATTGCATAGTCAAATCTCACTGATGTCCCTGTAAAGCCAAAATTTTCAACAAATCCGTAGCAACTTTTAAAAGAATAAAAGAACCCCAGAGTGTTACTAGGTCAGGGAGAATGGTAGGACAGTGGATTTACATAGACTACAAGTTTTGTTAGCTGAATCTGGTTTAAAAGTCAGAGAAAAGTCAAGTTGCTCTGGACATTTTGGACAGGAAAAAAATCTTACTGTCAGTGCCCACCTTGAAGAAAGCAGCACTTGTAGCTTCAAACTTGTCTGTTCTAGGAGAGAGCTTGGAAGACCAGGCCAGTGGTGTGACTACCATAAGTCACCTGTGCTGAGTCTGAGCAGAATATTACAGGAGAGGCTGCAGGTCTGACTTGCCCCATCTTGCAGTGGGTAGAAATCTGATATTCAAACACAGAACTACTTCTTTAGTGCACTGGTACATGAAAAAAAATTGCATCTCTAAATGCAGCTGAAGGAACGACGTCTCGCTGCAGCTCTATTCCAAGGCCCATGCTTTAGGGCTATTCCTCTCTTCAAAGACATGCCTACTGGCAAACTCGGGGCTGTTTTCACAGAGCAACCACTGAAGATGCTGGGGAAAAATAGAGGCAGACAAGTCTCCAGTTTAGTCATAAGCAATCAAAAAATGCCATCTCTATATCATGTCTGGGGGCTATCTCCAGTGCTCGTGGTGGGTTTTCTTTAAGGGCAAGGCAGTCTAAAAAGAGGTAAAATTCAAGTGCTCTGCTATGGGTAATTTAAGGCAGCGCAACTTGTGTTTTGGAGACTTTCCTAGTGGCAGCCAGTGCCAGAGAAAGGCAAAAGTAAGCTGCTAGATCTGTTTTTAAAGTTACCCCTGGGAGATACAACAGTTTCATTTATAACTCATTTTTTGTTTTGTTAAAGAGGCCAGCCTTGAATTTTACTGCAATGCACCGCAGGTAGCAAACCTCCAGCATGGGAAATGTGGGCAGCTAAATAAATTTCATTTTCAAAGAGCAGAAAGATCTAGAAAACAAAGGTTACTTAAGTTTCCTACGACCATAGTCATACCTTGCTTACAGTGTATCAGGAGAGTCAATTAAATCTGCAGGTTTTTTGGATGCACTCCTGATTCTCAGCCATTCTCTCTTTGAGGTTTTAACTGTGGTTTAACTGCTGTAGCTTTATCTGGAGCTAAGCAGCTTGCATCAATTTCAGGTGGCTGCTGCTTATTAAAAATTGAACTATACCTTTTCTCTGTTCTTAAGGGATATAGCTGAGGTTCTGAGATCACGTTTGTGAGGAAATACACACGGCAGTTACCAGACTGCGCAAGAAGGAGCGGCACTGGGGGCTGCGTTTGCAAAGCTAGAATGACTTTAAATGAGAGCAATGCTAGTTTTCCACCATTTTGTCAGCACAGAAAACCTGACTGAAATAGAAGTATTCTGCTGTTGTTTCTAGCAATGAAATTAGATACTCACCAGTAAGCTGCAACTCAGGCAAGAGCTGTTCAGGCAGCCGCAGACAATTCTGCTGTTCATGAATCTAATCAAAATTGTGTCACTTGCTCCCTTCCTCTCCTCATGATTTGGCTGTTGCCTTCTCACAAAACAAAATTATGCTTTTCAGAGACTGATTTTTAAATCATGGCTCATAGCAGAATGAAGACCTCATAGCAGTCTCTAAGTGCTACCACAGTACAAGTCATTATTTAAATAAATTACTTTCCTCATCACTGGCTTTCTTTCCTATAGTTCTTGCTTTCTTACCATAGTGGTAATCAGGAACAAAATGTACAGAAAAGAGGTTTAGTGAAGATCAGGATAGAAAATCAAGATCAATAGCCTAATTGATAATAATTTGCCAAAAATAGAGTTTCTAACATGGAAAAATGATAGTAAATTTAAAATATTTTAAAATCTCCCTATTTCTAGTAACACAAAAACACCTTTTCACATTTCAAGTGTGGATATTCATAAGTCAGCTAAATTGCTTCAAAACACCATCACCTTTTTAAGCTAATGAGCTGGCTTCATACTGAAGAATGTGAAAAATATTCATCTATTTGTTTTGCAGGTTGAAATGTACAGGTCATAATCTCCACCAAAAAGACAGTAACAAACAGTTTGGAGAAGACAATATCTTGATTTAATCGAGCTTATTGCCAAGTAAATGTGTATTTAGCAGTTAGATGCAGAGCCGTTTGCTTTCTAGATGCTGATAATATAACTGGTAGTATGTGAGAGTGATGATCCAGTTTGCAATTAACACCACGTGATGGCAACATGTAAATTTGGGGTGTGGGAGAACTATGAGGAGAGCTACAATTAATGCAGATGACCTGTTACTGCTCTGCTTTTTTTTTTTTTTTTTATTAATTTGTTAGGTTATTTATGTTGAATCCCTTCCTGTGGCTAGATTCTGTTCTATGCTTTTCTTGTGTGGTGAGGGCAGGAATCTGTATGTGATACAGTCAAATTGACGATAACAGAGATAAGCAACAATATATTGAATAGAGTGATAATTTCCTGCATTCAATTCAACTTATTGAAGGCTTTCTAATATGATAGAAAGATTATTTCTCTCTTCAGGATAAATGCAAGGGGACTGCAGTGCTATATATAGTTAAGCCTTTCTCATTCTTTTGGTTCTTTAACTGGATTTTACTGCAGCAGCTTTTGTGATGACTTATTGCATTAATAGGAGTAAAAATGAACCTTTCTGTCATTGCAGCACCACCACCTCCACCCACAGTTTTTTCAGAGATTTTTTTGAAAGAAATTTACAGCCTACTTTATATGCACAATTAATAGTAACACATTCTCTTATGTTTTTATAGTCAGAGGAAAGGAAAAAAACTCAATAGGATTTTTTTTCTTGTGTATATATTTCCTGTACTCATACCTAAAACCAATTTTACAGCTAAGCTAAGCCTTCAGTTTCATATCTTCAATATCATGTCTTCATTATGAATGTAAACAGTTACTGAAATCTCACTGAATACATTAAAAAAATTCTAAATGCAATTCACTTTCTAATCACTGAGATTTCCTTCATCTGACTCCTCCTCATCTTTCATCTCTAAGGAAACAAGCATTCATTTTGCCATGAAAATAGGCTCTTGGTTTCCTGATAGTTGACTAGTTCCCACTACAAATACCTCTTTCACCCTATGCCTTAATTTATTGTCCAAGCCATCTGCTGGTGACATCAAAGGGGATTTTGCAGAGGACTTCGACTGGAGGTGCAGGAGGCAGAGGTGAACTGTCCTCAAAGAAGATGAGTGATTTCCCAGTGAAGTAGAAGGAAGGAAAGCACAGAACATATTGGGGAGAAGTTGAACTGCTCCTACATAAAAAGATATTTTAAGCTCATATGAGCTGTTAGAAATCCATATACAGAAAACCGTTTCAGGGACTGCTTCCATTGCTAACACTATGCAAAACTGATCTTAAAAATATTAACAATACTTTATTCTCAGTAAACATAAGAATTTTCTTTTCGGGCATCTTGGCCCTTTCATGTTAGTTGGCTCTGATTCTTGATTTTATTTTTCTGTCCTGCGTTCCTCTCTCCCTATGACTGTCTGCTTCCAAAAGAGTTTCTCTGCTACACATCCTTACCAAACCAGTCTTCATTATCTTTGGAAAATGCCCCCTGTGGTGTACTGGAAGTCTCTAGAGGCTGAGTTTCATGAACTTCAGTGTATTGTTCTCTACTTTGTAATACGTAATGTAGTGATAAGCTTTTGAACACGAGGAGCTGGAAAGTGTAAAGGGAAAAGATGCCTATGGACAAGCAACGAGGTCTGCTTGCTCTGGGCACCACTGACAGCACTGTTAACCACCAGTGGCCTTTTATCTGCAGAGCTTCTGGCAAAACAGTTTGATGGTATTGTGGGACTGTAAGTGTTCTGCTCACCTTCACTGAACACTAGGATAAGAAAGAAATACAGAAATTATAAACGACACAGTGAATGTTCATACACAAGTCACTCTGATGGTTATGAGGATATAATTTCATCCATTTTAAATTGTGAAAGAAGGAAGAAGGGCAAGGTAGTTGCAAATTGCAACATATTTGACTGGTGTTGGTGTGTAATGAACCAGTTGGCCCAAGTGCCAATGTTTGTGAAATATTTAAGACAGGAGATGATTGCCTGTGTAGCCATGAGAGATTCAGATGATGAGACACAGATATTTAACACAGACAAAAATATTGACTGTTTCTTTCTCTTCTCTGCAACAAGGGCTCAGGAGGAGTAGGATGTTTCCCCTGCAGCATGTATTAATATCAGCAGTGCTTCTACTGCAACTATAGTTGATCCTCCCTTGTGTTGTTAGAGCAAGAAGACCGCAGCCTTCAGTGACTGCTCACAGGCTTCTCTGATCACCTTTAAAACAAAAAGAGGACCTATTTAGTAGGCATGATCAACTAAAAGGCATCTTTCATGCTTTAAAATAAATTATTCTAAAAACATAGAATATTTGTAATGCTTTTCCATAGCTGTTATTGAAAAGCTAAGTTTTAAGACAACTGTCTTTGATCCAGTTGACAGTTTTACTGCTGTTGATAGTGCTTCTAATTAATGCCTTGTGTTTTATCATATCCTTTGTGTTAGTTCCCTTAAGAATTAAATTAAATTACTCGCATTGCACTAGTGTGTAAAAGGCTATGAAAGGGCTAGACATATCTGGAGTGGGAGAAGACACTGTAATCACGCCCAGAATATCTCCAGTTGCTAAGGAAAGGAATATAGTCTTTATCAGGAAATTCATACCCAATAAGGAAGCTTCACCACGTGTCAGTGAAGTACATCTGAAGTCTCGCAGAGACAGGTCTGATATCTCCTAACTCTGTCAAAATGGTAGACTAAGCCTTCATGTAGAATGAGGGGGTATTGACCCAGTGAAGTCAGTCAATTTGTGTCTGTTTTCATAAAGTGAAATTGTAGTTAACTGCTGCTTGGAGTTGGTTTGATTTTTAAAAGTAGAAACAGAAATTGATAACAGGTTTCTCTGCTTGTGTACTGGCTGATAACGCACACAACTAGTATCCAAGCATGTAGTACTTGACATGTTTGTCTCCATTTACAGAAAAAGCTTGAAATCTACAGCAAGCCACCAGTTGTTTAAATAGATTGGGTTTTTCTGTGCACTGCTGACAGCAGTTGAACTGGGAAATAAGGCACTTTTTCTTCTATGCTACAATAAAAGTAACTTGCTAAAAGGAGGATGGTAAGAAAGAAAATACAATTGAAGCAATGGTAAATAACCCTTGAGTATGTCAGGACCCTTCCAACCCAGACCACTGCATGACTCCACACTGCTAACACCTGTTATTAGCAAAGGATATTTCTGTTCTACAGTCGTGATGAAAGGCATAAATTCTCAGAGTAGCTGAAAGTGATTCTGCCCTGGTAACAGATTGACAGCCACCCAGGGCAGACAGGGAGTAACTGTGATTGACATATAACTGGAAGCAGTAGAATTTTGAGTGACATAAATGTGTATGATCTTATAGGACTGCAGTGTGGGTGGATTAACAGACACAGACATGTAGAAGTGGAAAGCAGTTTCTTGATGATGCACAGGATGCAAGTTTGAACACAAAGCTCTTCAGGAAGTGCCCTGAAATTCAAACTTGGCTTGTCTTTGTTTATCTTTCTTCAAGACAATATAACAACAAGAAGAAAGGCTGACAAAAAAAACCCCAAAAAAGAATATCCCACATCCTTGTCTGCTCCTTTTTATCACAACAAAGAAAGAGCATATCAGAGAAGTCCAAATTCTTTCACGCTGCTCTCGCACTGGCACTACTTTAAAGTCTTGGTAGTTTAATTCATGTAAGCATCTAAAAGTTTGGCTGATCTCTGTTTTGCCCCTTCCTCTTAGTCTTGGAAAAGTAGACCAAAATTACTGGGAGAAGAGGGGGATGCATTCAAGTATTTCTGTGTTTTGTTTCACACTGAAAAAAAAAACAAAGTAAAAAATGAGTGGAAAACCTGACAAATCATTCTTGAGTCTCTGAAATTATTTGTTTAGGTTTCATTCCAATTAAGACAATGACTTGCTATTTTGTTTTGTTTCTAAATCAGAATCAGGCTACACTTGACAGACATGTTATTCCAATGGCCATGTTCTATCCTGTCAGGATCTGCTGGAAAAAAAAAAAAGGAGACAGCAAATTTTATGAAATGCTAAAAAAGATAAATTAACAATGTTTGGGGTTGAAATCATTTTGTATTTTAAGGTTTGTCTTAGTGCATAGTAGTCGTAGTTAAAACAATCTAAAGAATCATAATTACAAAATGATAGGCAGTAGATATTTTTAGATAATACTTTGCCCAATGTCTAAATTTTTCATTTGCTGTACATTTGTAGCTGCTTAAGTCTAGATTTTATGTCCAGACATCTAAGTTTTCTCTATGATGAATTCTTAGAAGACTGTAAAAGAATTCTTAGGGATTTTTAAGTAAGTAGAAGCTGCAAAGCCAGCTACAAAAGTAAACGAGGAAGATCAATACTAGTGATAACTCCCATGTTTAGAAGGACATTTTCCTGCAATTTCAGTTCTCCTCTCTAAAGTTGTCTAGAGCTGTGGAGTCCACTGTCATCCGTCAAGTAGCATTACCTTCCTTTAGACTGGTGCCCTGGGCAGCAATTGAACTGTTTAAGTTCAGCACTGTAGCTTGTTTTGCTTAAACTTGTATATGTCTATGAAAGTCTCTTTTTGGAGTTGCCTGGTCAGTGTTTGCATTTCTTTCTCATTCCAGCACTTTCCTAGCATTATTTCTGTTCTTCTGTGAAGCCTTCCTGTTAGTCTGCTGCCTCTTGTCTCATCCCCAACAGGCTTGAGAAGAAAAAGTCCAAATTCAGTTTTCTGTACATATCTGAGTTCTGTCTAAATCTAGGTGGCACATCATGTGTGTTCTGAGATGTTTGCTATCAGTAAAATAGCTATGAGCTTGTAAATGCTAATTCCACATTTGTGGTAAAATAGCCTTCCCTTCTCCTCTAGTACTCCAGTTCAGCGTGGAGGCCATTTTCAGAATTCCTAAGGAGATATTTTAGAATTTACACAGAACAGTAAGGAGAATGAGAGCGTTAGATTAATGTGAGAAAGATTTGAGCCATGATCAACAGAGAGACCTTCAAGCCATTTACTTTTGAGGGTTCCAGCAAGAAAGCAAAGGCATGTTCCAGACACTAAGGAAAAGGGCTGATCTCCTTCAAAATTCAGCATCTGCATGGGTGATGTAGGTCCAGCATTGTGTGGTTGAAATGTGTTGCTTCAAAGCTTAATGTTTAAGCTGAAATATTGGTTTTGCATGTGCTTTTTTTTTTTTTTCCTTTCTTTTTCAACTTGTCTTCTGAGACCTGGACTGGGAAAGTAGGGGGATTTAATACTAAATTAATGAGAATCTCTGAAATATTTAAAAATGTGTATTTCATGACTTGGTGTTGGTAGTTTAGAAAACATTATGATTTTGCTCACTCGTGCTCTTATTGCTTGCATATCACTTTCCCAGTAAAATATGCTTCAGACTTCTTTTCATTCATTAAGTATCAAGAAAAATTTAAACCTTGTTACAGAAGTAACAACAGCTAATTAGTCACCTGACCAGGTATTTAAAGATACAATGTTGTGTAAACAATTTGTCCAAAATTTCTTCTTGTTACTTCCTGTTGTAATTATCTCTTCTCTTGACACCTTTCCTGCCGTGGCTTCTTTTTCCTCTCAAATCTTTCAGCTTTTCCTTTGCTCACAACATTCATCATATTTAGTCTAATAATAAATAGTGTTAATCTCCAGTTGTCCACATTACAAAACATCAGCTCAGTCTTGCACAGAGAGGAAGAAGTCAAAGGGAATGTTGAGTTACTAAGACAAGAAAAGAAAAGAATAGGTCATAAAGCCTCATACAGTACAAATTCCTGGTGCATTTTCAACCTTGACTATTGCAAAGAACTAGGAAGACTACAGAAAAGGAGTGCAAGTGTAATTTAAGGTATAGAGTGGTTTATACATGAGGAAGTACTCAATGGTTTCATTAGCTTGGCAAAAAAAAAAGGCCAGCTCTATAGAAGACATGAAGCACAGAAAGTGAATAGAAAATGACTATTAATTTCTTGCAACACAGGAACTAAAGGACACCCAGTGAGTTTATAAGCTCTAATAAACTTGCTTTAATACAAACTCAAAACAGCACCTTTCCCACAGCATGCAATTGAAACTCAGCACCACAGGGTTTTGACGAGGCCAAGATCAGAACGGGTGTCAAAACCAGCCTGAACAAATTCAGAGAAATACATTTGTGGCTACTAAACATGATGCTCCACATTCATCCTTTGTCAGTTCTTTAAAGCTATTACCTCGCTTGAAGCTACAAGATTATTTCAGGAAAAGGTCACCCAGATTTTATCCTGGTTTTTGTAGTCCTTCCTAAAATAGTACTTCTTTCTCTTACTGCTGAACAGAGGATACTGAACTAGGGGAACCTTTGGTCTAATTTTGTGCTATTATTCTTACAGTTTCTGAATGATCTCATTTTGACATTCTGCTCGGAAGCTTGTTTCTATATTGGAGTGCAGTGAATGATTTATCTCCTGGAGATTTGGGCTTCATCTTCCTTGACATCATTTATCTCACCAACTTAGACATGATGGTCTTGAGAAATGTAAGAATCACTGGTCCGAGGAGAAGTTTTGTTTGTGTGAAGTTTTGAAAAAAAAATGGTTATATTTCCAAAAACTAACAAGAAAATGGAAAAGAGAAGTAACCCTGAGTAATCTGGGAGATGTGTTTCTAAGCGAACTTTATTAACAGCAGTTTCCTGCTGTGGTTATTTTCATACATTTATTGAACAGAGCTATTTTCTTCACTCTGGTTATGTCTTATAAAATTCCACAGTATGGAACTCTCACTTATGTTTGCCAGGGATAAAACATTGGTGTGCTGTAATTTAACTATGAGCAGGGAGGTTTAAGTAGTGGTTATGGTTTGTCCTTAATCGGCAGGTTTAGGATATGCATTTTTGTTTTGTAGAACCTTTTAAATTTTCTTTTGCATCTGTCTTTTCCCACTGCAACAGTAATTGCTCATGTGCTCTTTAGTGGTCATAGGACCATACAGGTCCCCAGAGGGATAGGCAAGGTTCTGCTAAAATAACAGTTGTATTTGGGGAAAGAGTCAGCAAAATAAATAAGAGCCTGTGTTTCTGAAGGCTGATTTATGCCAATAGAGAGAGCCTTGTACAGTATGAAGCAGCAGTGTGTTAATCTCAACAGAACTACTTTGTTTAAAAATCTGGACCAATGTGTGCAAGATTGTCTTTTTATGTGGATGCAATTATCAGCGCTGTGCCTGGGTAAGGTTTCGCTTCTGTCTCCTCCTCTCTTTATGGCCCAGCAACCCTGCAATTGCACTGCTTATCCCATTTCTTTTCTGGAAGTTTATCCATGCTCACATGGCAAGCTGCATTTGTGGCTGCATGTGGCTGGTTGCACAAGTTTTGATACCACAGGCTTGGTGGCAGTAAAAGCACAGCAGCACTGGCTTTGCTGCAGCCTTATTCCTGCCATCATGTGACACTTGTTGCTGAGACTTATGAGTTTGAAGGCTAGATTTTGGAAGAAAATATCTTGTCAAGTTGACTGAAGGTAATGCGTAGCACCTTTGGCATAAGAGACACAGCAGATGCCAAACCTTGCATCCAAAGGTGACTGATACGTTTTATGTCATCAGCTGAAGACACTTCAGCTGCAACACTCACATCTTTCTTTCCCTGAAATGAACCCAAGCTTTTGTGAGGGATGGTCCTGTGCCAAACACTGCAGTTGGAAATTGGAATGAAATACATAGATTGGCCTCCACTTAGTTGACTCCTTGCAGGCTACTCCATCCCATTTAACTGACAGGACCAAAGGCAATGGGCACAAACTGAAATACAGGAGGCTCCATCTGAGCTTCAGAAAACACTTTTACCGTGAGCATTACCAAAGTGACACACATTGCCCAGGAAGGTTGTAGAGTCTTGCCCCTTGGAGATACTCAGAAGCCATCTGGACATGTTCCTGGGCAGTCAGCTCTAGGTGGCCCTGCTTGAGCATAGGTTTGAACCAGATGGTCCTCCAGAGGTCACTTGCAAACTCAGCCATTTTGGGATTCTGTGGCAGAGCCCCATATAACATGAAGGCTGATATTTAGTTTACCAGCAAGTAAACAAACCAGCCAGTTTTTTGCTGACAGCATTTCTCACGTGCTCTGAGCCACACCAGGAGAGGCCGTCAGGACACATTAGAAGACGCCCTTCTAGGCATAGCCCACAGTCATATCTGAAATGGGATCAGACTCTCCTTACAGGAAGAACTTCTGCATTTGGTTCCAGCTGGAGCTCAGGAGCCTGCAAGCAGGTTAGACAGCTGGGGAACTTGGCGCAGAATGCAAAATTGGGAACGAAACTATAAGATAGAGTTCAAACACATTAAGAACCTCTTTATGTTGCCTTGCAGTAGTGCTCCCATCAATAAGAACCAGGTCCCTAGAACCTCAGGAAGAGTATCACTTAATGTTGTTATTGTCAAAAAGGCAGTGTTTCCCCACCGCTATCATATTGTGAGAAATCACAGCAATTTCCTATTTTTAGAACAGTAGTGCAAAATCAGATACCCTTGTGCAGTTCTGTGCCTGAACAACTGCTATATTTTTAGGGGACTTAGTATCTCACAACAATATTTAATTAGACAGTGAGTTGAAACAGTAAAGTACTTTCTAAATGCTAAATATTAGTATTCCAAAGCATGAAGAACTAGAAAAAGGAAAGTCCTGCTTTCCTAAATTCCTGCAGCCTATGCACCTAAATCAAGATGGACTGAAGCAGATTTTATCATAAGCCACTTAAAAAGAGAGATGTGGAAGCTTTGCCCATGCTGACTAAGCAACCATAGAGATGAAACCTTTCCAAAATCCCCTTTTGTAATCAGTCTGCACGTCTTCCTCCAGCACTACAGATCATGTACGTGTCCTTGCACAGCACATGTGAGCATTGCTAATAAGATTTACTCTTTATCCATGCCAAGTTGCATCACCCACTGAGAAGGCAGCTTGCTGAGCAGAGGGATGAGTTAGATTGTGTTGGATGCTGCTGGTACTAATAAGAAACTTGGCAAGAATATGGTTGAATATTGCTATAACACAATAATGGTTTTAGAACAGACAAAAAAATTTCATTACCAAACCTCTTCGAAATGCAGGAGGCACAATTTTTAGGAAATTATTTGTATTTAAGAAAGTGGCAAATCAGTTACAGCAGGTTTTCACAAAGCCCATTGAAATTATCATCACAGGCAGGTAGGAATAATACAGAGATGAGTTTGCCCCCCTTTTCCTCATAAGATGTTGTAAAATATTTGGGGGCATATTCCTACCCTCCTGAGTGCACAAAAAATTCCCTGCCTTGGCTGACAAATATGTCCTCAGAGTCATAGAGCATAGAGTTGTAAACAGGTACAATTTGTTTAAAAAGTGCTTCTCTAAAGACAGATAAAAATCTTGCGGGTTTGAATTTTCTTCCTCCTTTTTTTTATTCCTCTCTTCTCCTGCTGCTGTGCAATTCAATGGCTGAAAATCTCATTTACTCAATGTCTGAATTCAGATCCAGCCATGGTCTGTATTCTCCACTGAAAAAATTCCCCTACTCTGAGGAATGAATAGCTGCTTGATAATTTCATGAGGTTTTTTTCCAGTTTGCTAGTTTCAGTATAGGTTATAGCAGTGTCCTTCCCTATTTTTGACATTAGGGAGGAACACGAGCATATTTGCCTTACCTGGTGACTGTTGGTTCTTCAATGCTTTGAAGTCTTTCAGCACTCTGTTATTACGCACATACCTCGAGTAACATGGATGACATATTTATGTATAAAACATCTTCTAAATTGAGCATTTTAACTAGGTGAAATATTTCTCACACATGACAGATGTAAGATGCTGATAACTAGATACTAATTAACTAGTTTAAAAATAGTCTTGTGAGGAAACTAGAACCCAGGCACCCAATGCAGCATGAAGGAGGTAAAGAGCTTTTCCCTAGAATACCAATGCAATTTTATAGCTATATATTTTTGTGCATTCATTCACTATTATTAAATATAATTCTGAAAATTAGAGAGCATTTTACTTTCTAGAGGGCTTCAACTCTGCTGACTGGTAACCAGATGCCAGATTAGTCAACTTGCCTAACCCCTTGTTTATGTTGCTGAGTCAAATTGTGATATTTTATTCATATTAGGCAGCAGCTGGTCAATTTTAACAGGATTACCCATGATGTAAGAAAATACTAAAGATGAGTGAGTACAGGGCACAATTCAAAATGAATGTCTCACTGGGATCTCAGAGTACAGTTTTACAATGTGAAAGAAAATTAACTCTAGCCCAAGATACCACAGTGTCTCAGTAAAACCTGCACTGAAGTATTCTGAGTGGCACATCATTCTTTGCAGTTCCAACAGAGCAACAGAGGACTTGGATAAAGTGTTAATGCTCAGACTGTTTTATACAGTCTGTTTTATACAGTTTTATCTTGCCCATAATTTTTAAATGATAATTTTGTACAATTTTTGTGATACACGGTTTGATTGCTGTCAGTGGAAATAAGGCAGAAAACTACTTTGGTCCCTCTTATTCAGTATAATAGTAGTCACTCATGAAGATGTGCTTAATTTTTTGTTCTTACTGCATTTATACCAGAGGGAAAAGATGACAAATGAAATCACTACCTTAATTTCATTTGTTTGGGTCCCACAACATTTCCCCTGAGAAACATGCTATGAAGTATTTAACTGCTAATACCATTGGTTTGATATTTGTTAGTTAATTACTTGGAAGGTGGGGGAATAGAACAATGATTAAATAAATCTGTTAGATATCCATCAGCTCTTCACTTCAAAGTACGTCAGTGTTACTTATAAAATATGCCTCTGATGATTTCACATTTTCAGAGAACTTGTCTGGCTTGAGCTCCTGGGTGCTCTTGCCTGGGTGCTGGAGCTGATTTTCACATGACAGGGATGCTGTCCTGGAAAATGTTCTGCTGAGAAATATTTTTTTAATTACTGGGGGGGAGGAAGGGGTGATTTTTTTTACACAGATGTTAAATTTCCTGGAATTAATCGGGTGGAAAAATGCCTTTGAGGTATCACTCGGTCCATTAACTGCAATGCCAACAGCCAGTGGCTGGAGTTGAATACTAACAGATTTTATAGCTCTTTACAGTGATAGACAAAGCCAGACACATTCACAGCTCAGCCTGGCCTTCCTGTTCTTACCTGCTGTCTCCTCTGTTTACATTCCCAGTGTCTGCAACGTGCTTTCTTTTTGAACAGGGAGACGTGAATATAAGAAGCTGTGTTGGTTTGCTCATTTGTCTAAGAATTATACACTCAGCAAACCAGGATCAGGCCCTCCTCCTCCACTTCTAGGTACTACTTTAAAATTAATGCTATTGCAGCAGTATGTCAGACATATGTGTTTCATAATACATGGAGCAAAACAGGAGAGTAGGGAACAGATGAAAAGATAATTTTAAGGATGAAATTTCCTGAGAGAAATCTTTATTCATAGGACAAATGTGAAAAAAAAGAAGGAAAATGAAAATATATTTGTGTTATTTAGTGTATGTATGTTCTTTTGTTGGCCACGTGAAAGCTTTTAATAGTTTTTTCCATACAGAATACAGTGTTCTGAATCATAATGTCTTTCCTAGGAAAGGCAGGCACTTCTTGTATACTTCTGCATTGCAGAACTGAGTTCAGCAGAGAGGTGTATAGCACTGGGGATGACATAGGTTGTATGCACACCTATTTTGGATTCTTATCTCCATATTTCACCTAGGCTATTAGCACCATGCCTTCCTTGTCAGTTCTAAGCTAGGAGTCTCCAAGCTAAACTTTGCTGCCATGTGTTATGACAATTTAGTATGCAGACGACTTCTCTGAGTTTCTACTACACCAACATTCATATAAGATGCTGACCTTGGAATCAGCTATGGATGAGACATAAACCCCAAATACTTAATACTTTGGGTGGCTAATAATCCCAAATTAAACTTGAAAGGATAAGTGATTAACTTTAGGACCCTGATAATATTACATTATACACAATTAAAAATTCCTCCCTCCAGTTTCTATAGAATTTATGCTATTTCTTCTCCAAAACTTCCCATGGTGGGTGCTTGGATATTATAAGGAAAGGACCAGATAGCTAATTATTTAATAGCTTGTTTATCTGTTTGCTATGTGGTATCACTGCAGCAGTCTTATTTCTTTGTTTGAAGTCTTTTATGTACATGCATTTTATAAGACACTTGGGAATGTGAGGAGACAAAGCAGCAAATAAATATGTTTGGAAAGCATATGTTGTACTAAATCTGCAAAGGGTAAGGAGCTCCAAAAAGAAGGGAAGAAAATGGGCTCCAACTTAGGAAAGTAATGTGAGAGATGATGAGTGAAAAAAGAACAGTCATCCAGCTGGGATTTATTAAGTGGAAAGCTTTGGGGTTTTTTTGTTGGTTTGTTTTTGGTTGTTGGTTTTTGTTTGTTTGTTTGTTTGTTTGTTTGTTTGTTTGTTTGTTTGTTTAATTAAGCTGTGGAAGACCAGAAATCAAAGATCACTGTATATTTACCAGCTTTTTTGAAGTATCTCTTCACTAATATCAGAGTATCTCACAAAGACTAATCAACTGATCTTAAGAATATCCTTATGAGTTTGAGAGATTTAAGCCTTGTTTTATCATTGGAGGAATAAAGGGATTATTTGTCTAAAACTACACAGGAAGTCTGTGATACAAATAATGAAGCAGGCCTGCATTCAGTGCAGTGACTTAACCATAAAACCAGCCAATCTTCTTTCAGGGTTACGAAGCACTAAGGGAGGGCTGTTGGTACAATTTATAGCCAAAGGAGAGAAGCTGATGAGAGACTCCCCCCAAATATAAATGGAGAGGGTTACATAATTCTGCTTGCTGGGGAAAATCTACCCTTTTTCTTGTGTTCTGATTAAAGGCAATGTCATAAATGGATTTTCAGCCAGCCCTTTCTAGGCATCTCTGATGTAGCCAGCCTTAAAAAGCCAAGACTATTGTAATGAAATCTGATACCATTTTGAGCTTTGTCTTCATGTGGTCATTTTATGAAAAGTTAGAAAACTTGTATGCAGCAAAGATGATAACAGTTAAAGCCCTTTAGATTGATAAACTACAGATAAAGCTAACACACAAAAGGGAAAAAATGTCCTATTTATTGTTCCAGTTAGAGTTTAAGCAGAATTTCTAATACTTGAAAATAGGACAAAAATAATGTTATTTAAATAACATTTTTCCCATTTTGTGTTTTCCTTCAGCTTTTAACCATATATTGCTAAGGCTGTATACAAGCATTATCTCTGTTAAAACTTTCAGTCATTGGGTTTGCTGGGTTAGCTGACCACATTTTGTGCCTTGCTCTGAAGGAGACAGTTGTCATGCACTGTGATCTGAGCATACGTCATTTTTATGTCGCCTCCGGTGAGAACGACCTTGTAACCATATTCAGTATGGTGAAGTGAGATTTTTATGAAGGACTTGCACATCCATATTGAAACGGCTGTAGAACATTGAAGAAGATTATTCCAACTTTTATTAGCCCTATTAACTCACTCTAATAAGGGGTTCTCTGTCTTTAATCTGTATTTTCAAGGTACACATACAAATTGCTTCATCTGCTTCTAAGGGATCTGAGAGCTCAAAAAAATAAGACTACCACCATCATGATGGTATCATATCTTTTCTGGACAAAAGACTGCAACTTAACTGTGCAATCTTTAGGACTCCACTGATCAAAAAAGTTTAAATTCACCACCTTCTTAAACTTCTGAGTCCTAGAATAGAACTGTTATTATCCAGCATATTTTCCATGGAGACAGTTGCTCAGAGGAAGATCTGGATAACTGAAATCAACATTTCATGTATTTGAACTCCCTCTAATTTGCACTGTTTTTAACACGTCTGGCAGTGTAAAATATTCTTAGGCTGTATGCAAAGGCAATGCCATTTACAAACACTTTAAATGTCTTGTCAATGCCAGAGCTGTGCAAAAGGGTTAGTTGTTGAAATGGACAATCTCACAACTTCCCTTCTCCTCTCCTCTTCCCCAAAATGGATTCCTGTGCAGCTTTGCCTAGAATTTCAACCATGAGATTGACACCATTGGGAAAAAACCCAATTCATTCTTATAAAGGTAATTAGGTTCTCCACTTACATTAGTACAACCTCCTGCACAGGTGCATAGCTGGAGCTGAGAGGAAGAAATGCAATGATTCCCTTCAGAAATTTTAATATATTTGGATCATTCCATACAGTCATAGGAATCACAATGGAAAAAAAAAAGAAACCTTTCTTTACTGTGTTGAGAAGAGTATAGATGTATCTTTCAGTATCAATTTGCTTTGGAAAAAAAAATGTCATAGGGGTATGAGTGATATATACCTATTCTTTAAGGCATTGTAGAACACACACTGGAGGCTCTCTAATTCTTCCGTTTCTTAGTTTTGGTTTTTCCACAGTTAACTGCAAACAAAATTCAGTGTGGGCAAAAAAAAAGTCTAATAATTTCCAAGATTATGGTGATTCCCAGGCAAGTCTGTTCGGAGTTAATATTACAATATGGAACTATTGCAATGCAACAAAAACAACAACAAAAAAGACATAAGATGTTAGTAATTTCTTTTATATCAGGATGATTTAATCTTCCATAGAAAATATATTTCTGAAGTTTCTTCTGTTAGGAGCTACACAGTGTTTCAAATATTTGAGAAACAGATCAGCTGAAACTACTTGTATGAAAATGTTTCTTTTCTGGAAGAGGGAGAAGGTTGCAGTTCATGTCTAGTGAGAAGAAGAAAGGAACTCAGGGAGGCAGAAAAACTGCAGACTGTAGTGGTTTTCTCTGCCTTGGTTTAGAAAAAAAAATTAGAAGAAAGAAAGAAATAAAAAGACTAATAACGAATAGCATTTTGAGTGTTAGCTAGTTTTTCATCAGCCAACAAATAAATTGTGCTGAAACATTAGACCCTACTCCCATGGTGATCAGATATTGCAGTACATATGGTATGGAAACATTAAGTGGTGCTTGAAGACCTCACGATGCCTAAACACAGCATGCCGGCCAACTGGTGACCATACGCTGCAGCTGACATAAACATGGAGCTGCCTCCTGCTTTCCTGCACCTGGATTTACCACACAGATGAATCTTAGATGTTACTGCAGAGCAAGGTCCAGCAAGGGCTTCATGTACTTCTGTTAGCAACAAATGCAGCAAGTACACCATACAACCCCCACCAATAAAAACAGATATAATCTTCTGTTTGAAATGAGTTTGTCACATCACAAAAGATTTGTTTTCACCTTGTCCAAAAATTGCAGCATTTCTGTTTTTCTCTTGATGAAACTAGACAACATTACAACCTTTTTGTTATACTGACTGCATCTAAAATACAAAAATATTTAGGACTGATGGGTAAAGCTCTAAAGTGCAGCAACAGACTAAATGCTGTACACAGTGACTTTGGTTGGTTTGGACGGTATGTCAACTTGAATAGTCATGTCCTGTAACTTTGTATTCAATATCTGGCATTTCAGTCTTAGAAAATCAAGACAAAAATTCTGAGTAATTTTTTCCTGATATTAATGGCTGGATTGTTTCGTGAAGTTTCCTACTGCAAACTTAGCTCAAGTGAAATTTACAGCATCTTAGAAGATTATCCAAATGGAAATAACTCCTGCTAGTCCTAAGTAGTCACAAGCTTCTCCTTCTTCTATTTTATGGTTTAAATGTTATGTAGAATTATTTACTCATTAGTAAATAGCCTTGATGTTTTTTTAGACTTCTGTTGTATCCAATATATGCAAAAGCACAAAAATAACTGGAAATATGCTAAAAGTGGGCAATTTCTCTTTGTTTTGTGGCACAGAACCATACTGATTTAGCTTACACTAGCATCCTTTTAACACAGATATCCTATTCCCATGTTATTCCACAGTGAATATTATCTGTCATTTTATTCTGAAAGTAGTGACCTACCTGGAAAGTGGATGATATTTTTTTGAATCCTGCCTAGAACCCAAAGAATTCATTTCTCCTTTTACCTATATATCCTGTATAGTTTTTGTGAACACCAGTAGTTTAAATTATGTAAGACATCTGTAGCTGGAATAAAGCATAAAGAAAGCTGTGTTACAAAGCTGCTGTAACCACTCAATTGATTTTTACCCACCTTTTCAGGGCATTTTGTATGGTTTCTTATCAGTTCTTCTAGTACTTTTCAGTCCCAATGCTATTGCACAGTTCGAACAAGAGTCCATTACATGGATTCCTTGTTATTCCCTACTGATGCTCTCTTCCTAGTTCTGCATAGGCACCTCAGTCTTGATCCAAAGCAAGACTTTGTCTTCCTGGTTGTGGGATCTCGGAGGACTTTCTGTCAAGCTATTCCAAGACTAATCACCAATAGGGCCTGCTATCCCAGTTTTTAATTAAATCTTTTGGTCAAAGCAAGCTTTATCAAATGGGGACTAATACAACAGAAAAACAGTTGAGAGAGAGAGAAATGTTTGCTCAATTTAAACACCCACAATTTTGTCTATTTGTGACAAAAGTACTATAACAGACCCATTACTTTATACCTAAGGACTTCCATTTTCCCCTTTTTCTAAAGCCATTGACCTACCATTTTTGCTTTTTTGCATTATGGGGATTTTAACCTTTATTTTAACAATGCCACTTTTCTTAGCATGGAAAGCTTTTTCATTTTAAAACAACTAAGAATTTTAGCAAACATACTTTTAAAATATAAGCTTGAGTTCTTTAGGCTGAAGTTTGTAGAAAGAAAGTCTAGTAGGTTCAGAAAGAAATTAAATGTTGGTGAGAAGCCTTTGATGATACATCTCCTAGGGGACAGCATAATATAAGAGATACAATATCTAATTCTGTTTTAGTTATCTTGATGCCTGTTTGTTATATTACTACTTCTAATATTGTCAGAAACCACTGGAAAGCGAAGATATGGCAGATTTTTCCTGGATTTGGCATGCTGAGCAAAGACATTAACCTATGCTACAAAATGCCTCAAGAGATAGGTTGCAGACTTTGAAAGACCTCTGGTGTCCTCCATTTTTGGAACTTTAAACCTGAAGATTCAGTGGTAAGATCTCATTCTCTGTGTACCTTTACTATTCCTCTTTCATTCGTGATTTCTGTTGTTGTGTTTTACAAGTCCTGAATGTGACAACATAACGCTAATTAAGTCTGGGGTGGGCTAAATACAGTGACACAATGGACAAATATAATGAGTTTGCAGATGGTAATTCAGGTGGTTATTTCTGTCACTGATGAGTACACAGCTTTCAAATTCCTTTTCAGATGGATTTTGAACTCGGAGTATTTTAGTTCACAAATAGGATGGAGTACGACTGCATATATCGTCAGTTAACAAAACTCAGATGAAGGGCCATGGCAATTTCAGACAGTGACGGCATCTTAGAACTGACCAAATGTTAAATGCTTTTTTCTGACTTGTTCTGAAACCATATTAAACCACATACTACTTTCAGCTTAAGCAGTGGAGGTGGAAGCACGTGCCTTCTTTTGCTGAGAGAGGGGAAAAAAAAGGCATTGAAATGCAAAATCTTATGGTACAGTTAGAGTTTTCCTTAGTTTAATCTCATAGCCTCCAGATTTTTATACAGTTACTAAACAGTCTCAGAATTTATCTCATCAGTATAAAACCAAGAAAATCATTATGCGCAGCTGTACTGTAGAAGCCTCACAATGCAATTATTTCATTGCACAGAGCAGATGCATGCTGCTGGCATGTCAGAGCCAATAGAAGCTGCATGGAATTTATATCAGTGGGAATTCACTTTCACATACATCACTTGAGGATAGGAATGTGCAATGTGACAGGACCATCACTATCCATAATTCATCTAATTTACTATGGCAAGGAGGATACTTGATTGTGTCTGAAAGTCAACAGGTCAGTGGCTTCATGTAGCAGTTCATGCTGTTCCCAGCAGTGCTATGTTCTTACTAATAATTCAATCTTGTATTCAAAGTTCAGTTCCTATGGCTTACCTCCTCCTTCTCATTTTCTTTCGCTTCCACTTAAAAATATAATGTGCCATTTCAGCAAAATTAACTGCAATTTCATGGATCAGGAATACAGCAGGAATAAGCTGTATACATAATACTGCAGTCCATCAATTTGTTCCCCAGATAGCAAATTGACTTGATAAGCAATTCCATGTCCTATGTAAATAATCCTACTTCTAATTGAGAGTGCTGTATTTTCAGTGCAGATGGGAAGGGAAAAGAAGATTGTTTCTGGCTTTGACTTCCTGATAGTTGTTGCAGGATATTTTGTTTACATTTTTTTAAATCTATCATATAGAAAATATAGGCAACAGCTCCCTTGATTTCTTTTTTTAACAAAAGCTCTGGTGGTCTACTGGTGCTTCGTTCTTGCTTTTTCTTAGAAAAAAAATTCTTTAGAAAAAGTTTTAAAAATCTGGTTCTGATGTAATATGCCAGATGACAATATCTGAAATGCACAATTCCTCTAGCTAGTAGATACCAATTATCATAGGAGTGAGAATATGAGGTGAACATGACTCTTGTTCTTCCAGCAGTGTGTCAGTTATGGGTAAGAAGAAACACTCTGCACTAGGATGAACAACAGGAAGTTTA
Organism: Bombycilla garrulus; assembly: GCA_013400315.1. NCBI lineage: Eukaryota > Metazoa > Chordata > Aves > Passeriformes > Bombycillidae > Bombycilla > Bombycilla garrulus. The sequence goes on from VXBU01014129.1 coordinate 585,450, forward strand.
CTTTCCATGGTCCCTTTTAGGATCAGATTCTATGTGGGGTTTTCCAGCAGCTGGAATAATTTCTGTGAACTGGATACTTGTTTTTGTAGTGTGGATACTTTTCTACAACTAATTGATTGGTATTTCCATTTCTTTTCTCTATAAAGATATTTGTATTTATCAAGAACTTCCTTCAGATTCAGAGTTAAAATCAATGTCTAGATATTATACTGAAATTAAAGACAACACCCTTTATATGCTCCTACAGATTTTCTAAACTACCAAGTTTCTCAACCATTTTTTTAATTATAAAGTAGAAGTTACTTAAATGTCAATGGTAAAGATATTTGAGTGATAAACACTAAGTATTGTCTTTAACTGTAAACTTCATTGGACTACCAACTTGAAGTCCATTCAGTTAGCATAATCTAACTCTTCCAGGAGAAACAAACTTATCAAATTTACCAGACAGAGTTTTTAAACAAAAAGAAGGAAGTGTTCTTACATTCCATACATTAAGTAAATTGCCACATTTATTGTCACTGAATGTAACAACGGACAAAAACATAGACAAACTTACAGAAAATAAATGGCTTTTCTAAATAATTGTTCAGATACAATCTCTGGCTCAACAAGTCAAGTCAGACTTGTTGCAGTGAAGAGTTCCTGGAAGGAATGTCAAGAGGGCTTGCTTTGTTTCCTTTTTTCTGGCTCATTTTCTGTAAATAGATCATATTGGCATTCTCAGCTAGAGGACACTGGGCCAAGTGGGCCTTTTGCCTGACTCTGTACACTACTGTAGTGCTCTTTTGTGCATCTTCAGTATGATTCCTTGGCAAAATCACATGTGCTTCAAAACAGACTTGTTTCTACCTGTGACATCTGTCAGAACTGCAGAATGAGCAAACTTGCTGGCTGAAGCTGCTTCAGCACTTGCTTTCCAGTTGACAGACACCAGGAGTGCTGCTTAGTAACTTGAGTTAACTGGGCTCTCATTGCACTGAGCAGCCACATTAATTATCCTATTCTCATAACAGTCCTCATGTAACTAGGAATTTGTACACAAAAATTCCTTCTAACTGCCTTTGGTCCAAATCCCTTCATTAATCTAGGAAAATATAGCTATGGGAGAGTAATATAAAGACCAATCTATTTTAATATGTGCTCAAGAGTCAGAAAATATTAGTTTGTCTTGCTTACTTTCAAGCCACTAATTTTCAGAAATACCAAATGGATGTTAATTTCCTTTCCATTTTCAGCATTTCAGCTCATGTGTCTTTATATTCAAAAGTACTTCCATCTATATGTAAACCTAAAACCAACAGTAATGCCATTTTTCCTAAGTTCTTACTTGTAAAGGTGTTGGTATTTTTAAGTATTTTTTCCTGAGTATAATATGGAAAAGTTGTTTTTTCTTATGCATTTTCTAATGTGCAGCTGTAATTACTTGCCAATTTTTCCTTGAGCAATTAGTTTAAATAATCAACTCCAAACTTATTAATCTTAATTGACAGGCCTTCTCAAGTCATCCTTTATTCCTTTCAGTGTTATCCATATTTTGAAAATTTTGCAGTGTCTTGGTATTGAAGAAGCCCTGTATATAGTGATGTCTGACTTTCTCTGATTTGTTATTTATAAAATAGTCCAACCATATGAGGCACTTGAACACAGACCTCCAGGTCTTCCTGCAGCCATTCATCCAGTGGCATAACCGTGTCCATAATCCAGAAGGACAAACTGCACTGTGTTAGCTCAGTGATCTCCCACATTAATGAACTTGGGAGGCCCAAAGAATTGTTAGTGGCTCCTTTTCTCACTTTTACTGTCTTTGAATATTTTTATAAAGGTTTTTGCACTTCTTTTTCTAGTTATTTTCTAGCTATATCTAGCTTCAGTCAGTAAGTGGTGCCAGACAGTTTTCATGGTGCTTGTTTTATTCTCCAAGTCATAAAACTCAATGCACTTCTGCAAATGTAACAACTCAAAGTAGGAATTAGGGCTTCTCTCCTGAGAAAGGTGGCAGGATGAATAGCCCAGCCGAAGTGCATCTACACCAATGCGTGCAACATGGGGAATAAGCAGCCCGTGCTGAAAGCCATTAAGTGGAAGACTGTGACATAGTTGCCATCATAGAAACAGGATGGGATGACTCACACAACTGGAGTGCTGCAGGGGATGTCTGTAAACTCTTCAGGAGGGGCAGGTGAGGAAGGAGAGGCAGTGGGGGAGCCCTGTGTGTTAAGGAGTGTTTTGACTGTCTTGAGTTTAATGATGATGATGATAGGGTTGAGTGGTTATGGGTGGGAATTCGGGGAAGGCCAGTAAGGTGGGAGTCTGTTACAGACCACCCAACCAGGGTGAAGAGGCAGACAAAATATTCTGTAGGATAATTGTTGGTCCTTTTTCTTGTGGGGGGCTTCAACTTACCAGGTGTCTGCTGTAAGTACAACACAGAAGAGAGGAAACGGTCCAGGAAGTTCCTGGAGTGTGTGGAACATAACTCCTGAGACTGCTGGGGAGGGAAACACCTAGGGAAGGCATCCACTGGACCCATGATTTGTGAATAGAGAAGGACTTGTGGGTAATGTGACGGTTGGAAGTTGTCTTGGGCACAGCGATCATGAAATTATATGAGTTGTCAGAGTCCCTTGGGACGCAGGTTGAAGGAAGGAGTCCAGGAAGGCTGGACATTCTTCAGGAAGGAAACCTCGAAGGTGCAGGAGCAGGCTGTCCCCATGTGCTGAAAGAGGAGCCAACAAGGAGGTTAAGATTGATCAGGCTGAACAGAGAGCTTTGACTGGAACTCAAGAAAAAAGAGAGAGTTTATGATCCATGGAAGAAGGGGCAGTGGACTCAGGAGGATTACAAGGATGTTGTGAGGTTATGCAGAAAGAAAATTAGAAGGGCTAAAGACCAACTAGAACTTAATCTGGCTGCTGCCATGAAAGACAATAAAAATGTTTATGAATACATCAACAACAGAAGCAGGGCCATGGAGAATCTCCATCCTTTTTTGGATGTAGAGGGAAACATAGTGACAAAGGATGAGGAAAAGGCGGAGCCACAGGATGCCTTCTTGCTCTCATCCTTTTAATAATGAGACTGGCTGTTTGGGGAGTACCCATACCCCTGAGCTGGAAAATGGACAGAGAGCAGAATGAAGATCCCACAACCCAAGGGGAAATGGTCAGTGACCTGCTACACCACTTAGACACACACAGGTCTGTGGGGCTGGATGGGACCCACCCAAGGATGCTAAGGGAGCCGGCAGGAATGCTCATGTTATGAATAATTTTGTGATATCATTTACTCAAAATTCTGGAGAAAGAAGAAGAGGCAGAAATAATTTCATCCGCCATTGCTCATCTGTGTAAGGAAGCCAAAGTCAGGATTCCATGGTAGCAAAATTAATGAATAGGAGAAGTGGATGTTGCTTTCTGCAATAACCTTTTGGTCCCATTCAACTGTCCCTGACCAACAATACAGCAACCATAACAGACCCAAGGAGAAAGCCGAGAGAGTATGTCTAGCCTCTCCTTTTGGCAAGACTACAGTTTGGTACCAAACTAGAAGGGAAGTGACTCAACAATATATGCCATAATAATTAAGTGCTTTGACATTTACAGGTTAAAACCACAATATTCAGGTGTTCCACTATGAAAAGTCAATTAAAAACATGGAGAGCACCAGCAAGTAAAAGAAGAAATGGATAATTTTAGTGCCCAGTAAGTTTGTTTGAACACAGCCTAACACCTTCAACTGTTTAACCACTGCTTCAGTTGACTTATGGTGGTAATGTAATTAGCATTTTGATCACACCTATAACGAGATCCAAATGCAAATGTCAGAGTCAGTGAAAGTTACATTACAGCAAAATAACAATATATGCAGCTAGGGAGAAGGGAAGGAAATGTCTCATGTCAGCCTAGTGCAACCCTTCTATTTACAGAATTGTAGGGCTCTAAAAAAGAGCAGGAAGGTGAAGGAATTAAAACAAGAGCTTCCATTTGTCAATGAATTGCTCTGCTAAATGGTAACTCCAGTTTTTCCAGACCAATCAGCTTGGATCCGCCAGCTTTCCCAGCTCATATACTCAATAGGAGATGCATTTTGGTCAATGCAGCAGTAGCATAAAAAGGGAATGCAGCCATCAAATTATTTAAATGATGCTTGTGAATTGTTATTTCACAGTTTTATGAGATGTTCCTGTTCCCATCCCTTCCTTTTATTGGTTAGCATAAGGCTGGGCAGATTTCTGTGCAATTCCCAGCTGAGTCACCAGAGAAGGTCCATTTTCATCATGTATCAATTTGATTTCAAGCCCTGACAAACACCCAGCTTCAAGGAGGGAGGCAATGTGTGATATACTTTATAAAAACAAAAAGTAAAAATATTAAAACTCCTAATAAATATTGTTTTCCATGTGAGCCCCCTCGCACAGTCTCCCTTACGTTTCTCCTGTGTGCTACATACCACAGTCCAGACTAAGGGATATTTTTAATGCAAGGATTGGCATGAATTTCAAGCAAAAGATCAAAATGGTAACTTTTCAGTTTTCTAAAGAATAGAGCTTATTAACCTTTTTATCAAACTACATACATTTTCAAATTACTTAAATGGGAAATATATTGGTTTAATTAAGATTTCACAGGGAGAGACAGTTGCAAACACTTGGAACAGAGAGAAAACGGGTTGTTTATGAGGAAGGTGACGTACGCTTTACAACTCCCTGTTCTTTTTCTTGTTTGCACTTCAAATGGAGCCTGTTTTTATCTGTCTATCTCTTGCTGAGAGAACCTGATTTTATCATATGTTTTAATGAAACTATTAAAAAAATTCAATCATTAAATTCCTGTTTCCCTTTGTATGTTTCTCTCCCTCTCTCTCTCTCTCTCTCTCTGAAAACCGCTGTGACATTGGTTATATGGCAAGATACATTGGTTTCATTTGCTTTACAAGTTGATTAGCTAATCCTCCTGCAACTAAGTCTTACTTTACAAAAACCTTAGTACCCATGTTTTCCTGAACTGGGGCCACAGGTGGTTTGAGTTATGTAGGTCTAGGATTTTGATATGCATGCCACACTTCCTTCTGTTTCTTTGTTTTCAGTAAATGGTGAAAACTTCAAGAGTGACAGCTTGAAGGTCTATACACGTACAAAAGGAACAATATGAACAATGCCAGCATACTACTCGTCCTCACTTAAGGATCTTGGGAATATTTCAGAGGTGTAGAAAGAACATACTAGCTGATATAGCATTACAATAACAGTATTTTGATGGAAAAATATAAAAATAGTTGAATCATAATTAAGATAATTTATTAGCCTAAAAGATCTTCCTCTGAAAATTAAAAAACAAAAGCCAACAAACAAACAAAAAAAACCCACTCTGAAATATAAAATTTAGTGAATGTCTGCATTTAAGTAATATTCAAATTAAGCCATTGAGACTATAACAGCCTGCAGCCTGTATATAGCCATGCATTAACTTCCAGTCTCGTTTTTGTTTGTCTCTTAATGTCAGACACATCATGTATAGGTCTTAGTGCTAGTAGAAAAGACATCAGCATTTGATTGTTGCATTCTGTACCTCTGTTCTTGAGCCAGCTCCATGTGACTAATGCTACAATGGTGCATATGTAACTGATTCTTAGTTTGCTGGTAAGATTGACATCTCCAATGCAAAACAAAAAATATTTTTGGCTGAATAGCTAAGAGTATTTTATGTTAAGCCAAATGGAAGGTTGTGCTTTGCCCGAAAGCATTTTTTATTGTTTAATGTGTTTTTACCTTTTTATTCAAATCAAAGTAAATTGTGACATAGAGAGCTGTTTTTAGCTGGAAAATCAGAATATTTTGTATTGGAAGTACTTAAACTATTAAAAATGGCAAAAGAGTAATTTAATAGCAATCACAAACCACATTAATTGGTCTCTGTAACTTTTTGAATATTTTGAAGATATAATTTAAAATACTTTTTTCGATACTAGATAGTTTAGTATTGTCGATAAAAATTTCCCCATTTCAGTTTGTAACACCTGTGCTCTTTTAAGAACACAGATGGAACCTCAGCAACCTGGCTGCTTGTTCTACAAAGTCAACAGTAATTAGGAGTTAAAGTTGGGGTTTTTTTGTTCTGCTTTTGAGCAACAGGCTGGAAAAAGCACAGGCCATTTGGCCAGGCTCTGAACCATATCCAAGGAAATGGTACGAAGAGAAGTGGCTTCAAGAACTCAGAGCCATGTGGATCTCAGTGGCTCAGGAACTCAGTAATTTATGAATCTATTTCAGCTGCAGCAGACAGCCCTTTCACAGCTTACAGCTACCCGTCAGAATTTAGATGATGTTTTTAGGCTACGATTTTAAGAGGTCCTAGACTGGTGGCTGCAGGGGGAAATTTCATTTGATGTCAACTCCTTTTTGTTTCCTCTGAAATGCGTGATGTTAACAACTGCAGGCACCACACCAGGCAGGGGCTGGCATTTCCTAAGGTGGATTTCTGCTCTCCAGTAGCAATCATTTTTCCAACTACCGATGGTCCTTCCCCCGCTTGGGGCCCTGCTGACCCCTGGCAGCCCTCAGGCTGCCTTCAGGAAGAGGGACTGGAGCTCAGAGAGCAGAGAAGAAAAGATAGGAGGGAAACTGCCATTCAGAGGCCACCCCAAGACGCTCCTGGTAGCAACCAAACTGACACAACAACTAAATAAGCAAATGTGCCTTTTCTGTATTCTTGTAAGAATCACATTTTTATAGCTCTTTTTCTCACAGCTTGAAGACAGCCCCCTGGTTCACACTTATTGCAGAATCTGGTGAAATCCTGGTTTCTCTCTCATATCAACTCCCTCTCGGCCTGTGCCTACACAGGCACAAGATGATCCTTGCATTTGCGTGCATTTGCTTACAGACATCCAAGCTTACGGGTGCACTGTGCATACACACTCATGGACTCTGTCACGTCACAGGGCACGTGTGGCAGGAGAGGTGCTCCTCGAATTCATGTGCTTATGCACTGCTGTCTCCTCATAATAAAGAGGATGGTATATTTTAGGACACCTGTGATGGCTTGCTCTTGGAGATCACTACCAATATCTGAAGGGGCCAGTGCTTTCCAGGCAGATACGTTAAATAACTGCACATTGAGCAAGTTGTGAGGTGCCCCAGCACAGCTGTAGTGTTCAGGGAAACTGCTCTCAAGCAGTTTCCCTCGCAGTAAGAGAGTAAAACCACACAAAGCTGAGTCCCATACTCTGCTCAATAAGCTGCTCTGACTCTGAGTTCCTGCGTGGTTTGTGGTTTGCACTCTACCAGCTTGATTGGCTGTGCGTCATGAGGGAGAGGCTGAGATGCTGGACCGAAGATTTGTGTGTCCCGCATGGCTCCGCAGACTTTGGTCCTTGCTAAGCATTTGTGCTGAAGACAGGTTGTTATGAGACTCGTGCCATTCCCCCACTGTTTTGTCCCATCACAGATCCTGAAAGACCAGAGGGTAACTACCTGCCACAAAGGTACAGATCTGCTTGGGTGCTTGCTTCTTTTGCTGTGAAGTTTTATGGGTAGATGCATTGGCTAAATTAGCATTGTATTTTCTACAGAGTTAAACAAGTAAGGGCTTATCTGCAAGTCTTGAGATTCAGTGTATTTTCTTTTCCACTGCAGGTGCATCAGGCTTTTCTCCTTGTCAGTGGGGGATCAGGACTGTGCTCAGGAGGACTGTATTTATTGGAAGAGAAAATAATGAATGGGAGTTGGTTTTCTTTTTTTTTTTTTCTTATTAGTCTCAAGCACAAAGCAAAGAAATAATCAGTTTTCCCTGAAAATGTAAGGTTGCTCTAGCAGCGATCATACTATTGTGTCTCTGAGACACCCATTGTGATGATACTGAAAGGGGAAAGATGCCTGGAGAGAAAAATGCTTCTGGCAACTGGAGATTTGGCATTGTTGGCCCTCATTTTGCTCAAAACCAGGGCTCTGCTGCTCAAGTAAGCTGATTTTCCTGACCTCTTAGGTCTTCTGTGAAATGTGGTGGTTTCTCAGGGGGTCAGACATGAGCATAATTTTTCCTCAATTGCTTTTTAATGTTGAAGTAAAGCTTTTTGATGCATTGTAAGCATAACAGGCAATATCAATATGAGACATCTTTAGACTGGAGTTCTGTAGCGCTGTATGGCAAGGTCTTGCATGTGTTTCATGTGTGTTTGTGTGCATAAAGTTGATAATACTTGTCTTGTAGGAGCAAAAGGACATCAGTCTCCAAGACATGATTTAGTAGCATCCTATCAGTACAACATTTTCTTAGAAAAAACAGTTAATCTAAACTCCAGCAGCAGGAGAGCCTGTCACATTTATGATTATTCCGTGAAGAAAGGTGTAATAATGATCGAGCTTTCAGTAAATGGTCATGGCAGCAGAAACTGGGCTTTGGGATGAGAAAGAGTTGCCTCTGTATGTTTTGGCATGGAAGACCGTAGGTGATGCAGCCAGCAGTGCCAGTCATCCACCTGAAAGTGGAAGAGAGAAGCTCATGCTTTAGCCTCTGTTCCGAGGTTTCTGAATAGGACAAAAGCTCTGGCTATCATGTGATGGCAAAATGAGTTGTGGAACAGATAGGGAGAAAACCTGTTTCCTTGGCAGTGGCTCAGTGAACAAACAAATGTATTGCTCTCGCTGTGAAGCAATTCCCTTTCCTATTAGTGACATTTATTTCTATTTCATTCTTGCATTCAAACTTGACAATCCCGCGGATAAGAGATTAGGCACAAACAAGCTGTCATTCCCATTTTTATCAGGAAAACAAAATAACCTGGAGATAGATGGATATGCACTGTGAAATGCACACAGCTAAATTTAGCTTAGTTTTATTGTCCAGACTTTGGATTTACTTTCTTCCTTACCACACCCTTCTGCACACATTTCCTAAAATTGTTAAGACTGACGGATCTGCCTGGGCTAAACAGGCAACTTTTGGAAAAAAGGGTCCCTGCTGGTCAAGTGAGCTGTTTGTCCTGATCTCCTGTGCCTTCTTACTTTAGTTTGCATAAGGTATAACAGGTCTGCAAGCTTGCCTGGTTTCTGTAAGTTATAGCCATTACTCTAGTAAGAGACATCATTTTCCTCTTCAAACTTATCTCCCTTTACCTGTAATACATGCAATTTTGTTGGTTTTTTTTTTCCCTGAAAATTACACTTACGCCTGCAACCATACATCAATGCCCTCCATTTTTGCTGATTCAAGGGCCAGCAGTGCAGTTGTCATGTCCTCTGCACGATGTTGCACTTTGCCTTCCCAATCAGCTTGCAGCTTGACAGCAGCGCTCTTTAACCACAAGAAATATCTGAAAGTTTGGCAGGCAAGAAGTTGCTATTAAGCCACAGATCTGGAACTACTGCTGTAGGCAGTTTCTTTTGGTTTATTTTTATTGTCTGATGCAATGAAAATTATCTTCATTCTCTTCCCTGTGTTTCTTCCCTTAACAGAATTTTCACTTGAAATTCTCCTCTTAGTGGAGCTGTAAGATATATGTGTTTGTGTGTGTACAAATATATATATGTATATATACACTGTAAAATGCACTGGTAAGTTCAGTCTCTGGTATTAGCTAGGCAAACCTACCCACTGTGGCTGACAAAATGCCACATGTTTGACAAGTAAGGAAGTATTGCAACCAACAGTTGATACATTTGGGTCTTTGAGGCTCATTTTAGTTCGCTTAGATTTTTATATAATAAGGCCCTGATTTCTTCTACCTTTCTTCCTCATTTCCAGAGTCTGGTTTTGGTCTAAGAAGAATGTACCAATTCTGCCTTTTTTCCATTCCATAAATTGCTATATAGAATCATAGAATCATTAAGGATGGAGGAGCCTCCTGAAATGGAGTCTGACCATTAACCCAGCACTGACCCGAAGTGCCACGTGTATATTCAGTGTAATGATGGCACCACACTTGATCTAAAGCTCAGGGTTGACTACCGGCCATATCGCAGTCAGCACAAATGTTATGCATAAGTTCCTTGAAATCTTACAAAAATCTTTATCTTGTAGTTCCCTTGAAGGAGTCCTCGGCATCTTTTTAGCTTAGCTTTCCACCATTCTTTGTATGTTTGGCCAGCAGGAAAGGAAGAATATTACCATCAGTAACTTTGTCTTTCCTGCACAAGCCTTTCATCTTAATGTCTGCACACATTTTTGCCTGTTGATAGGCGTTTTGCCTGGCCTTTAAGACAGGTGAGTGTGAATGCTCTCACTTTACAATCAGGCCCACATACATGAGTGTGATAATATTGAGATGACAGAAGCACTGAAGCTGTACCAGGCTAACTTGACAATCTGTAAAAATAATCTGCTGCCCTGACAAGGCAATATTACAGGTTTTGGCACCCCATTCAATTTAAATATGTCTATGTATGGCTGCACTGCACTTTTAAAATGTGTCCTACAGTACAGAGAGGTGAAGTGACTTGCCCAGGAATGCACAGCAAATATTTAACTGACCTGGACTTGGAAAATTGATTCCTACTCTTCTCACCACTAAACAAAGCTGACTTGTTTCTGCATTTCATAGTGATAATTTAATTTTAAACATGATTTCAAATGAGTGCTTTTGTAAGGGGTGGAGGGAAAGAGACTTGCACAAACGAGAGCAGAATTGGTAGAGCTAGGCTAACAGATGTATGTACTATCATTTTCATTGTTCAAGACACAAATTTATCCCCACAGTACAGCCCTTCTAGGCAACTGATATTGTATTCAAATGCTTCTGATGTTTGATAGCTACTGTCCCAGGGATGTTGAACTTATCCCACTGGTTAACTTGGTGGAGAGGAAGGGTGTCTTCCTTTTCTTTTGACTTTTGCCCAGAATGCTCTCTCTGAAGCATAGTTGCTGTGTACTATTTCTAGTAATATTTTGGATAAATGAGAAAGAAAAAAAAAAAACCTGTTTTGGAAGGGTCTAAATTCTTCCTGTAGCCATTTGTTTTTCAATTGTTCTGCTAATTGGAGAACCATGCTAAAGTACATTTTAAATAAAATCTAAGCAGGAGGGACTAATCTTTGAGGAATAAGCTAGCTAAGAATGGACACATTATCCTGGCACTAAAATCAGAAGTCAGTGCTGCAAAATATTATGAGGTAAAGGAAAATTAGTTGAATGCCTACATGAACATCATGTGTGCTAACACATGATGAAATTCTTTTTTACCTCTCTTGGAACTCTAAGATCCATCCTTCCTCTCTCTTCCCAACTCAGACGTTTTTTATAAATGGCTTTATCTTTTTGGAGCAGCATACAGCACTAATAACATGCCATTTTTTCCCCCGAGGCACGGTATACTTCACATTTTCTACATTCTCTCTTCTCATTCCAGTTCCCCAGTTTTTTTTATTTTTATTATCTCATCATGAAAAATCCACCAGTAACTCGCAGAGTACAAACTTAAACCCTCGGAACTCAGGTGTTCCTTTGTTTTTTTTAATCTAACTACATAAATAACATTGTGTTTTCAGGTCAGAGGCACTCTGAGATACAATTGAGTTCTGGCACAGGAGAAATTCTTCATAACCTTGCAATCTAATCAGGGATTATCTTACGATATGGACCAACTTCTGAGTGTAATTGGGCTCTGGTAATTGTTCTTCATGCAAAGTGTAGAGTGTCTAAAACCAGAGGCTTCTCTCCCACTGTTTGCACATGGCACTTGCTGTACCACACCAGACTGCTTGTCTGTCACAATCCAGTACACTTCTCTAGTAGTGGTCAAAAGTATTGATTTTGAGAAAGGTGACGGAACCCTGCACGAACCAAGCTTGCGGAACTCCACACGGGGATGGACAAAATGCTTTCTAATTCTGTCAGGCAGATTATTTTACACTGGTATGATCAACTGGAATTAGTTCAGCTGGTATGATCAAGTTTCAAGCTGTAGTGTCATTTACGCTGCTTGGACTGCACTTTCTTGATAATTCTAATACTGTAACAGATCTCTGAGATTAAATCTATCAAAACAGAAAAACCTCCCAGTTTCTTCACCTCTCAAAGAGAACTGAGTGTAATCTGTAAATACTTTCCCATCTTAGAAGATGAATCTTAACTCATTTAAGAGATTGAGTACTGCTACATTCTTAGTAGAAGGGGATAAATGTCAGGCAATATTACATTGCAAAAATTACATCAGCAGTGTCATAATCATGTTATTACCTTCAGCAGAGGCTGTGTGCAGCACTTGCATCCACTGGTTTGACACAGCATATACTGCTGTGTCCTGTACCCCAAGTAATGACACCTGTACTATGTGCCTAAAAGGTTAATGCTCTCTCCTCCATTTGCTGTAACAAGCCCACTCAATAATGAAAATTCCTGAATGTTTATGTTGTCAGATTAGCTTTTCATGATCTCCAAGAAAATATTTTTCCTTTCCCACGACATCACAGCAAGGCAGTTCTCTGTGGGGCTGACATTGCTGCTCACTGAGAGTTTCCTCGTCCTGAGCAGCAGCTGATTCACTCTGTTTCCAGCAGAAGTGAAGGCCAGCTGTTCTTCTTGAAAGATGGTGGACATTCTACTCTCTACTGAGAAGCCCGGTGTGAGATGATGAACATTTTGAAAGGACCATTCTATCTGTGGGCAGTTCAGGTGTCTTGAAAACTCCATTTGTAGCATCATCTGAACGAATACATCAAACTCTGAGGTTTTTTTAATGAAAATTTTTAAATAAAAAGTATCATAAAGGTAAAAAAATTGAAAAAACTTCATGTATTACCTACACAAGATTTCTGTGATCTTTAAGTAGAATAAAAATCTGGATTAATTATTCCATTATTGTGACTACAAAAAAATATGAAAGATCAAGCCCAAAGTGTCAAGTTTCTTAAAGAACCTACATTTAAGAATAATTTTACCTAGTAAATTAATTAACAGATTTTCATGTAACATCTCAGGAAATCCATTATGTGCCCATACAGTTAATGCTGTAATTCTTAATGTATGCTGTGCTTCTCATACCTAACAAAATGTCTGAATCTGTATTTTAAGTTCAAAACTCAGGTGAGCTGTAGGTACACACACATGACAAGTACCTCAATAGTACATACTAATTAATTTTATTTTTATTTTCTAACTAGTTTTCAACATTATTCTGACTGTTCCCCTTGACTGCTGGAGTTACTGGAGCAAACAAGGTTGAAGCAAGCACAAGATGATATCTGTAGAAATTAATCATTCATTAATAACTGCAACTGCAGAATGGGTTTGGAAATACTTTCTTAATCTCCAGGGCTTTTGAGGGTCAGTTCTTTAAGCACCCTGAGCTTTGTTATTAATTAGTTCTTTTACAGAAAAGCTTCAACTGACTTTCAGACACTGTCCACATTGGAGGCTCTGTACTCATAGAGGTTATATCTTCATTGCCAAAAACAAGCAGTGTTTAACAGTCAAGTGGTTTACCCCAGGTGTATTGCTCTGTATGGGATCACAGTGAAAAAAAGACAAGAAAAGACACAGGTGATTTCATGGCATTGTAGCCAGCTATGGCCAATGCAATGTGCCTCCTTGGAGGTGTACCTCTTAACAGCTAGGTAATAATTCCACTGCGAATTTAATGAGCAGTAGTTGTCTTGACATTAAAAAGAAACCAACTAAACACATCAGTTCTTGAGATGCAGGCAAAGTCATAGCAAAAGAAAACCCAGGTCTCAGCAAGCTCTTTCTAAAGAGAGGTGTAAAGAAAGAGTGGGAAGTAGAAGGAAGGAAAGATGAAGGGCTTGTTTGGATGAGGAGCTTCCCCAGTGTTATCCCAGGGAGTACTCCAGAAAAAAATATTCCTTTTTCTGGCTTGATTTCTGTCTCTTTGGTAGTGCCTTAAAGCTCCCCATACCTGCTTTTATTCTAAGTGTCTCACTGTAATAAATCATCAGGGCACCACCCTCAACTGAAGGATCTTTCCTCTTCACAACCAGCTCAACAGATTTTACCATTCCTTGCCAGCCATAACTTATAGAGACACTGGGAATGATAGCACACTAGTAGCCACTGCTTTGAGTCTTCTAAGCACTTTGTGATTTCAGCTGGTAATTTCAGGGAGATTTCTAAGGAAAACCTCAGTGCTTTAGGAGGTGGTTTTAGTGACTCAACAGAGTCAAGCCCTTTTCTCTGAGTCAATACTGAATGATGTGCCTGAGCACATTTCTTGCACATGAGACCCACATCTGTAGGCTGATTGCCTGTGGTCATCAATTATCCTTCAGTTAATTGCATAAGCCTAAAGGCATCTTGCCCTGATAACCCAGGCAGGTCAGTTTGATTACAGTTTGCCGTCTGCATATCTGACATTTCAATTTTAATTGGGCAGCTGTTGCTTCTGCTCCTAACCTGCTGTGCGCTGCTGAAAAGCACTGGAGGATGAATTTCACTGTTAGGTGAAGGGATAAATAGAGTCAGGGAAAGCAGCAGCCAAAGTAGAGGTGCCCTCCAGGGTAAAGCTGGGGTCAAAGGACACAGTTATCATATTTTAACATTCAGACTTACCAGTTCAGCTAATCCATACCAGGCATATCCAGAGAAGTGTTACTTTCAGTGAGGCTGCAGGAAAAAACACCAGAGCTCATAATAGGGCTTCTTAATTAAAGTGCAGGGTAGATGTAGCAAGTGAAGGCAAAGGAACAGCTGTAATTCTTTAAAATGCACCAGAGAGAAGCTACACAGCAAAGTGTGGTCTGTGTCCAGTACTGCTGCATCCCCACCCCGATGGAGTCAATCAGGATACCAGATACACAAAGTGAGTCTGAATATAATTCAGGATTTGTGAAATACATTGGGAATCTTTTGGAATGAGCAGTGGTTATTTTCCTAACGAATTACTGCTGTTTGGAATAGTTTTGTTTGTATGTTTAACTTTTTTGCTTGAAATAGTTTTTAACTTTTGAGCAGAATGTTCTTTTGAAATGTTATTCTCCTTTTCAATCTAAACACTGGCATGATATTTTTAGGAGTAGTTTTGACTACATCATCTTCTGCTCTGCAGTCTTGGATGCTTCATTGACTCAAGCTCTGGAAGGGCTGAGCATCTACCACTTTCCTTTCTAAGTTGTAGAGATAAGCAAAGTCCAAGCACCATCAGACAGAGCAACCAAGAAAACAGCATTCCAAATTTCAGTGAATGCTTTGTGAATATTTGTGGATTAGCTTCTTTGCCAAAGATAATCACTTTATTAAGTATAATCGTTTCTGTAAAGCTAAACTAAAAAACAAGGCTCATCTGTCAAGATGAAAGAGACAGCCTACTGTAATCAAATATAGCAAGATATGCAGTAGTAACGAATCTGAACAGTGTAGTCCTTAAATTTGAATGCAAATAAAGTAGATAGAAGTACAAGAAACTGATGGACACCAGAGCAGAAAATGGAATTGCAGTGAGCATAATAGAGTTTTGATTTTTGGTGCAGGTTTCTGGAATGGAAGCAGAATTGCAGCGTTGATAAAGTTTTTAGATGTATTCCATTTGGAAAAAAAATCATCTCATTCGTCATGGAAGTTATCACATTAATCCCTGTTTTGCTTGGTTAAATCTCCTTGTAGCGGTGCACGGGACTTGTTTAAGTCTTGTGACAAGTAATTCCTGCCACTGGCAGTTTTCTCACTGCAGAGTCTGTGAGAAAAGCCTAGCCATGTTCAAAATGCCTCTTAAAGGACAAGAGCTGCACAGTTCCTACCGTTTCTGGCTCTCAGAACTTTCTTCTGCAGACTTTCTTATTTAGAAGAGGAACATCTTCTTGAAGGCTGTATGAGGTACATGTCATGCAGTGTTTTCCACTGTGCCTAGTAAACTAACCATTTCTTCCAGTTTGCAATTTTCCCCTTCTTTCCTCTTTTGCATTGTTTCCTGAATTCCATCCACAAATAATCAGATTTTTGAAACTATGTAATGAGGGTCTTCAGCACACAGAATTCAGGAAATAACGATTGTAATGATAACCTCATTTCAGTGTGTGTTTCGATAATATGTGCTTTATAATTGGAGTCTAACACTGCAGTCAGTACCATCTTATGAATGCATATTGAAAGCAAATCTCAAATAATTTCATGCAGGTCTTCTACCCAAATGATTTCCACATGTCTTTAACCTGAGCACATGTATGATTTGTATCATTGCCTGAATGAGACTTGTGTTTCATTAGAGTAGTCACTGTAGAAAGATGAGGTTACATTCTCATTTTGTGTGATTTCAAAATTAACCCTGAAGTGGGCAGGGGCTTGAACTGTGGGATTGCCACAAATTCCTTTTAATCCATTTATTGTAGGATTTTACAGAGAGCTCTGACCCTCTGATTTTTGTTATGGAGCACTGTATGGAAAAATGCCATTTGCTTCAAGTGATTTCCCTTATGGATAGGAAAGACGATGAAAGGCTAAGGAGAAAAGATGTAACACAATAAGTAGTCCAACAGACTATATAAGAGAGTTCAACAAATAAGATATTGATTCCCTTATTTTTTGTTTATTAATTTTTTTTCTTTCTACTCTTCCTCATGAGATGATCCTTAGATGACAACACTGATCAGCAGAGTATGTTCTGGAGCATGTTTTGTAGGAACAACTGTGCATGATGTTTCACTGTGTTGTGGAAGAAATAGTTTCTTTTCCTCCCCTCATAGACCATAATGCAATGTTGAATGTAACTTCAGGCTTCTTTAAATATGTACACATTCGTTTCTCAGTCTTAGAACAAAATCTAGGTAAAACAATCATACTCTTATGCTTAAGTGAGCTGATAGAACCAAAGCCAATTCTCAGGAGATCTGTGAATGGGTTTGTAGCTGTTGTAGATCATGTTGTGCCTCTGCCTGGATTGCCTAAGCTATGATAGCCTCAGCACATCTGGAGTTCCCACTGCTGCTCAAGACCCTCATGCGTTTTACAAAGGCCTTTGGTGTGGAGTCTCCCCTAACTGCATCACAAGTTCCAGTGCTTGCTAGACTTTTTCCTCAACAAGTGTGCCTTGAAGTGGACTTACTAATAAAAATTGGATTTTCACCTCATTCCATTTTGTCTTCTGTACAAAGCCAATAAGCACAGTGGGTAAATTGGAATTGCAGTAATATGCCTGCAATAGCCAGCCAAGCAAATCTAAGAGTACATTTTCTCTAAACTTCTTGAACTAGAATTGCACTCGCTACTTAATGGGACATAATCTGCAATGACTTGGTCCAACATTTAGGCTTTCAGACAATGAAGCTTACAAGGCTTAATATAAATACAAGCATCATGAATGTGCACTTTTGTTTTCATTAAAGCACTTTTACTGGGAGATTTAAGTACCGCTCCTCAGTGGTTTGTATGCAAACTGTGTCACTGAGCAA
Source organism: Bombycilla garrulus (assembly GCA_013400315.1). Taxonomy (NCBI): domain Eukaryota; kingdom Metazoa; phylum Chordata; class Aves; order Passeriformes; family Bombycillidae; genus Bombycilla; species Bombycilla garrulus. The sequence goes on from VXBU01014129.1 coordinate 602,779, forward strand.
AAATGACTGAAATCGAGCGAGACAATGTCCACTCTGTATTCTCTCCCCAAGGTTAATTGAGTATGCTATTAATAACTTGGAGAATAGTGGGGGGCATCTACAGTGGAATACTTTGAGAAGCTGCCATGTATTCCTTCCATGGAAATCTTAAAGTAGGTGGTTTGCTGCTAATGATGTTTGACAAATGTATAAATTCCAGCTTCAGCTGACACCTGCTCATGCTCTTGGGTGCTCCTTGTCACCCACATGCACACAGCACACATGCCTACCCTTCAAGTGTACACAGACCAGCTCGTTCAGATTTGTATTTGCCAAAGAAAACATCACCTGAAGTATGCTCATGAGACCTCTATTCCTCTCTTCAGGCATACTGCCAATGAACATCTTTCCTTTATATTCAGTTCCCCAGAGATAACACAGGTTCAAATGTAATTTTTGCCGAGATGTGTTCAGGTTTGCATGTAGAATGCCTGCTCCTGCATGAAGGTAGAAGAGACACTTCACATGATGTTGTGTTCACCCACTCATGCATGTAATCTCTCATTCTCACACACATGCAGTCTGCTGTGTTCCATGCATGTGTTGTAGCACATAATTTAAATCTCTTTCTTCCCATCCTGCTTAATATGCAAATGTGGATAGCACATCAAGATTAGAAATAAATGTAGCAGAATGACTTCAGTCAACCTGAAATGTCGAATGACTCATTCACACCCTTTGCACAGCGTTCCCTTTTTTGCCCATGCACTCTATTGAGTAGTCTGAAGGCTGTGTGGCTCCCTGCTGCAGAGCAGCAATTGATTACTCGCTCACTGGAGGACTGTGACCATGATTATTTTTGCAGAATGTACAAGGGTTATGCAGAGAGGTTCCAGTGAACTTCCTTGCCGTGCCAGTGCTTACGCTGCGGGAAGGGGAAATGTAGGATCTCAGACTTCATCTGTCTATAAGGAACTCTTTGTGCTTAATTAGGTTTCAGTCTAAATGTTAGTTCAGTAACCAATATTCTTACATTATGGTATGACCCAGATAATAAGAATCCATTACAATTTGATATAATTCAATTTTGGATTAAAATAAACAAGAATGAGTTGTACTTAATTCAGATGTCTACTGCTGCTGCACTTAAATTTCAGAGGTATCATAATCCAAGTGAACTAAAAAAATGCATTGACAAACATGAAATATGTTCCACACTTCTGCTTAAAATGGTACAATCACTGTGCAGAGAAAACCCCAGGAATAGTAACAAGCTGGCATTCACACATCTTATAATGAGAAGGAAAGTTGGATTGACTGTTGCAGTAGCATCTTTATATGTTTGAATTATTGTAATTCATTTATTTTAAAACCCTTTCAGAACCATTCCCAAATGCAGATGCAAATGGGCTGACTTTAATTTATAGAAAGGAGGTTTTGTAGCACTAGACCTAGTAAAAGAGGTTCTGTGTTTAAATGGAAGTTGAGCTGTGAAGACCCATTAAGAAGAAAAAATACAGTTAATACAACAAAGAGGCTCCAAAGGTAAATACGCAAGTGAGGCCATTATGCCATGAAGGTATCACAACTGTTCTCATTATACCACAACACAGATTCCACTAGCAGCATTTCAATTTCTCTGTCCTTACCTAAATATGAGGCTTTGTATGTGTATCAGTTTGTCAGTTCTTCTCAGAACAAAGCTGGCTGAGCTGCAATTATGTGTAACATATCCAGGATAAGAGGACCATAAAAACTACGTACTCAGATTCCCCATGTTTGTGTTTACAATATCATAGCTAAACACATGTTGAACTAGACTTTTGTATTTCATTCTTTCATAAAAGCACAAGAGGAAAAATACACAAAGGAAAAGATACAAGACAAACTTCACCCCACAAATTTTCCAGTCAGATTAAATTTTGTACAAAAATGGGTTTATGTTTAAAAGGGCAAAGAAACTTTACTTTTTCTTACTAAGCTAACTGTAGTTTTACCTTTGTGCAAAATCCTATCTGCTGGTACACAATCCACAATTCCATTTTAGTACTAGAGTTCCAGATTTTGCAGAGTTATCTGTGATGGCAGGACTAATCTTACATGCACACACACACACACACACAAAAAAAACCAAAAAACTCAAACAAACAAACAAAAAACAACAACCCACACACAAAACAAATGAAAAAAAACCTGAAAAGCTAAACAAGGAAAATAGCAGTTTAATCACTGATCTTGCTCTTCTTCCTATTTTACAGAAATTTTTATCAGCTGGCTTTATCAAAGAAACACGCAGTAGCTGACTGGAAACATAGTATTTTGTGCCCAGCTGTATATACTAGCAGATTTTCATCGCATTTTGTTCCCATATCCCACTCAAATGTATTGCTCCAATACAGAGTCCAATATAAGATTTAAAACTATTTTTACTAGATTGGATTTATGCCTTAATCTAATGAATTCTCTAGGATGTGCTATGCCCAGAAATAGAGACATTCTATCTGTTGCATCTTCCATTTTTTACATAGAAAAGAGGAGTTTCATAAATGCTGTTGAAATGAACCAATGATATAAGGCGAACTTGCTCTCATTTTTAGCACAAATATTTAGAGGTTTTTTTCCTAGATTTCCATTTCACATTGCAAAGTGCCTGATTGCTCATAGACAAAGGGAATTTAACATTCACAGGCACATCCAGTGTGTGTTCATATGCAGACCTGCATGAACACCAGAATTCCTCAGCTCTTAGTTACAGTGCGAGCTCAGAATTACAGAATAGCATGCTGAAAACTGTAATTTTTTTGAATCCTCTCTCTAACAGTCAAAGTTAGAAATAATTAAATCTTGAGTATTCTTTCCCATATTTTGAAACCCAAATATAAGAAAACACCTCGGAGTATCTGTATCCAATTGTAGGTGGGCTTTATTGCCTATGATTGTTTGTTTTTCATTAAATCTGATAGTACCAGATTCTTGTTTCTGTTTTTACTCTTTCGCTTTGGAAGTGACTTGTGAAAAGTCTTCCCTGATAGCATAAATGTGTGAAACATATCATCACTCTTCATCCCAGTCTCTTCTATGATCGATTTGAGAAATACAATTCTCCGTCTGACTAGTAGCCAGCAGAATTCCCCGGAGCTGGTCACAGCTGCTGTGATTCAGAGAAGCTTTGAAAATACTTGAAATTATACCAAAGAGCGGTTTTAGGATAAGTTGTCACAGGATTTCGCAGAGCCCAGACATGGCCTGATGCCCACTTGAGCCCTCTTGACTGCAGTCTCTTACCAGCAGTAAATCTCAGAGGATAAATATTGTAAAGGGCTGCACCTGCATAAAAGCAGGCATATGTACATGTGCATAGGTACCTGAACAAATTCGGAGGTGTACATTTTGCTCTTTTTCTGCCCTGTATCCATTTACTCTTCAATGAACCTTTGACATTAGTGCAAATATATTGGACGCAGGCAGTTCATTGGCATATTGATATGGTGTGTTGATCATAGTAGTGTGTTGCAGACCTAAATTTTATGAATTCATGAAGTGCAAGCTCCACCTGTACACAGAAGCAGATCCCTTGCTTGCATACACACAGGCACAGTGGGAACAGGGTTGGTTTTCTGATAACCACACACTTGCAGTGCACCATACATCAGTCAGTGCTGAAGCTTACCAAGAAGAGATGAGAAAAACTGAGAGGCAGTTAGCAAGATAAGGTATGAGGAGATTTAAAAGAAAGTAGCATAGAAGGAAGTGGCTACATTTTTCATACTCTAGTTGTTTGTCTGGAGGGTTTGAGAAGGAGCTGTTTGACAGTTGTGCTAAAAGAAACGATTCAAAGCGACTTCCCATCAGGCAGCATTCCTCAAGTGTCTGCTCTTAAGGAGCAGTCAGGGAAAATTCATTCTGTAGGAAGCAGTTAATGGGGCTGCATTACTGACCCCTTATTGTTCTGTCTGATAGAGAGACAGCAGGTTCACTTCGGCAGCTCCAGAGCCCTGATCAGTTCAGATTAGGGGCCCATCATCTGTCTGCCTTAATCAGGCGTGTTTAGATATATTAATCATGATTAGTGGGATGTAGTGCAGGGAGGGGAAGGAAATAAAGAGTGAGATTACATTTCTCTAACTTCAAATGGAAGCTTTGTAAATCCCACTGAGTCAAAAGGTGTTCATCAAAGAAAAATTTAAATCCTGGAAAGGAGTGTTTTGTTGAATACTCCAACACTGGATTCAGCTCACTGAAGTAGAGTCTCTTTTTCTTTCTCTCCCTTCTTTTCTTCATCTGCTGTCTTTACATGCAGCAAAGAAGAAAATCAGCAACTCATGGAACCCACATTGATTTGGCTTGATATCCCCTGCTTAGCTTATCTGTAGCTCAAATTTTAAGTGTTATTTCAAAATTAGCCATGATCGTAATAGCCTAGACCTCTGACTCCTGTGTTCTTGTCATGTTTATCTTTCAGGGATGCACAGGGTACGATTGAAACAGCTTCTAGGACTTACTTCAGTAATTGTTAGTGTTCAGAAGGGATGGTAATATATTGCAAAGACTGGGAAAACATTCTTTTTTTATCAGTAGCAGTGCTCCTGTGTTTTAAGATTAGAACACTGTAAAGAAAAATTAGCACACAGTATTATATAGTGAAGTGTGGCAAATTTGCTGCTGTTGTAACTTAGTATAGTTCACAGATGATGATGAAAGTGAACTGATTAACACTTAAGAGTCTCTGAAAGAGACCAGCAAAAAGAAAATTTTGGCTTCCAAGAGACCAGCAAGGAGAAGAAAGTTTTCTTAGACCTCAATGGTGAGAAAGATTAGAAACTAGTCCTGCTGGTGGAAGGCACCAGAAGAGAGGTCAGGCTACAGGATCTATGGTCTTTTGCCCTGAGTAACTGGCCCTTTTTTGCTCTTAGATGAGATAAATATAGGACAGGCTTGGGAAATGTGCTGTTATAATGAACATACTCTGTTTGTCTTGTTCTGTGGCCTTCAGCTTTCTTTGGGTTTGCAGAGTCATCTGGATTTCTAAGTGGAAAGTACAAATTGCTGTGTGGTGAACAGAGGCCTCCTTGACAGTGAGCTGGATCTTCTTTGGACCCAACAGCCAATCCTTGAAACCCAGTTCATGGGCCTAAGGTGGAAACTCTGACATGGAACACTATAGAACACAGCAGCCACGTGCTATGTTGTGTTATATTGGCTATGTGCACTCAGAGCAGCTGGCAACACAGAAACCGTAAGGCAGTTGTTCCTGTCTGGTCTTTGGGGCAACAGTGCAGCACTTAAAATAAATCTCTGGAAATCCAGAAGAATTATTTGGTAGTGGAGGAAAATAAGTCAAACTTCCCTTTCTCTGCTGTAATCTACTCTTTTCTCCTCTGGTGCTCCAGTCGGTTCTGTGACAGTTCAATTCTTGTGGTCTTGTAATTGCTGTCAAAATTATAATCTTGGGATGTCACAAAACCGGCTCAGTGCAATCACCATACAAATGCAGAAGGTAGAAAACCTGACTGGTTAGAATCAAGAAGTTGCTAAAGAGACACTAAAAATTCAGTAGCAGGAATTATGGAATAGGGGACGTAGAAGAAAAAGTTGGCAGGTTTGAAAGAATTTGACAAAAATTTTAAATATCATCAAGTTTGCCAGTACTTCTTTAGAATAGGAAAGTAGAGGATCATAGCCATAAACTTCCAAAGAAAAATCTCTCAGAAGTGCAGAGATGCTCCTCAGTTAAAATGGTAGAGGGTATCTTTGGAGATCAATTCTCAGAATTTGGGAAGCGTTGTATGAATTAAGTAGCAAATTAACACTGTTCAGGATTAAAGCCACATCTCCTTGCAATAAATGGTGCTACGTGGATGGGACCATACAGTTAAGTCATACTCTCTCCTGGTGGATACACAACCATGGACTTAGAACAGAATTCTTACAGGTAAGGCTTTTTCCTGTAAGAGAATTGGCTTCACACCTTTAATTGAAATAATTGTACCACTTGTGAAAGCACAGTAGGCTGTAGTCACATCAGCTAAACTGAATGTGGTTTGTGAGGGTGATGGTGACAAAATCAGCACTAGAATAGCAATAGCTTTGCAACTGATGCTGATGACTGAGCTTTTTGAAAATCCTGGGACATGATCAAAGAGGACTGTTGCAGGTGAGCAACAAGGCACAGAGCTTTCAAGACAATTTTTGCTAACAGGAAGCACAGCAAATTGGGAAAGTGCTCTTCCCAGATCAGTTCATGGAGCTCTGCAGGGAAGCTTTTATAGCACTGCCACTTCTGTGCGCTCAGTCCTGAAAAAAATAACTGCCCACTAATGACCTGTCACTGTGGACAGCCTGAGCAGCTGCTTGCAGGGAGCAAAGCTGTGAGAGGATGAATTGCTTGTGTGCAGCATATCTGAATGTGGGAACAGGAATAGATGGGAGACTGGGAAAGACTAGACAGCTTCCATTCATAACGTTCAGCTTTATGTGGATTTACAGTCCTGATGCTCCCAATTCCACACATGCTGAGTTATCACTTACAATTACTTACAACAATTGAAATCTCCCTTGTTTCCACACTTTGACTTCTTTTTCCCTTGTTGAGGAGGCGAACTAAGAACATGGGGAAGCAGTTTATCTTGAGGGTAACAAAACCCAGCCACTTAATTCCTCATGTATTATCAACTCAATTCAGAGTAGACAAAATATTTGATGTATATGTTTTGTTGGAAATTACCTTTTTTCCTTTTCCTTTGCTTTCTCTTTTCCCTTTGGTTTTCTTTCTGGCTGCCCGCATGCTTCCCAGATAGAAACTAAAGTGATTAAAACGTCTTGGAAAAAGATTATTCTCTTGAAAATTTCAGGCCAGCAAGAAGCTACTAAGATTTTTGTGAGACAGCGTGTTCTAAGGCACTTTTCAGACACGTTTGCCGACGCATCTGTTTTGGGTCATTCACCTAAGTGCAAAAGCAAGTGTAAGTTTATCTGCATCAAGCTTTTTAAATCCAGGTCTTCTCAAAGTGTATAATAGCCATGGTTTGGCCGTCCTGTCTGGATTGTGTCAGTAGTAGATAATGACAAAGAAGTCTGCAGCAGATAGTTGTGGAATAACCTGTCTGCCTGGGCTGGGTTTTACCTAGCTGTCTAATAGAGATGGGCTAAAACATGGATGCATGGAGTCTGATGTTGTTCCCATTAGGTTTGTTTCCATTACTTATGGCCGAAGTATCTGGATGTTTCTTCATATTTTTCAACCTAGTTGTGATGGATGTATTCCACAAGGTGAAGAGGTTAATGCGTTACCGTAACTGTGACAGAGGAGGAATATTTAGAAACAGAGAAGAAAGAAAAGAGAGTTACTTCCTTTTCTATCCTATCTTCTATCCTTTCTCAGTGTTGGGAGCTTGCCAGTATCGAGTGTTTTGTTTATAGTCTAGAAAGCCACATCTCTTATGGCTTGACATTTAATAGATTTAATATTATAATGCAATCGTTCTGGATACATAACAGAATCCATGCAGTTTTCTGACATTGTCAGGCAGCAAGCAGGAGTGACAAGTCACCAGCAGCGTTCTTGCTGGGGGGCCCATTAGATCACATCATGGTAGAAAACAGAGAAATTAGGTCGTTCCAGTGTGTAACGTAATGCAATCTGTCATGCCATTCACAGACCACAAAAAAAGCACAGAGCTTAAACCCAAGAAGACCGTGAGGATCGGTGTCCCACCTTCCTGTACAGAAATTCATATTTCTCATGTATTGATAGCCACATATAAAACTTTTCACAACATGACAAGAGTTAACTGCTGTACTCTTCCTTTAGCTCCCTGCCTTCTGAACCTGTATATTTTTTCAGCAAATACATTAAAGATTATCCTGTTCAGAGGGAGTTTTCATCGTATTTACCCTGACTGGTCTAAGTGCTTCATAATTTTCACACTACCCCTCTTTTAAACTTACAGATATTCCAGAGAGATTACTGCTTCCCCAAAAGGCAGTGTGTGTGTAGGGACTACCACCTACCAGCTTGCTGCTGGACCAGTCCTCTTGGACTAGCATGTTGTGGGCTTTTTTGGTGAAGTGCCACAGCTCCTAAGGATTAATTGGGTCAGGTTAAAGTTACTCACAGTCCATGATGCTGTACCCAGCAACAGCTGTTTGGGGAAGGAGAGTGAGAACAGGACAAGCCACAGCTTCCTTCCCTCTGGCCTCCCAGATTTTGACACTCTCAGAATGAACTCCTAGTGCTTATGTTATGAGAAATTATGGATAAAAAATTCCTGTTTACCTTTTCCATGATTCTCATTATTTCCAACGTGGTTTGCATTTGTCCCTCTGACAACTTTTTTTAAGGGTGAAGTCTTTGATTTGGTCCTTCCTTGTCCAAAACTTCCCATTCCTTCAGTCATCTTTAGCTGTTTTCTATCTGCTATTTCTAATGTTGCTGTCTCTGTGTTTGAGATGGAGGGATGAGAAGTAGCTGCTGTATTCAAGTGACAAATATTCAAGCAGGTGCCCCAGGGACCTGTACAGTGACATCATGTTGCCTTCTGGATTGTTTTCTCTCATTTTTCAGATGCTTCCTAACCTGCCTTTTTGACTTCCACTCAGCTGACACTTTGGTAAAACTCAAACAGCATCTCAAAGGTATCTTTCCTGAGTGGTAATTGCTAATTTAAGTTCATTGCTGTGTTCACGTAGTTATGTTTGTTTTGTCCCATGTCCATTGCTTTTGCAGCCATCAGCACTGAGATTCATCTAGCCCTTCAACAGTATTTTTAAAACCATCTGCAAGGCTTTATGAACAGATTTAATTTGTATTACTTTTTGTATTTAATTTGTATTGTTTAATTTGCATTATTAATTTGGACTTTTTTCTCATCAGTAAGTTTTGTCACTTTATGTTTTCCAGATAATTTATGAATATTTTGAACAGCACATTCAAATTGTTTCCTAACTTTTAATCAGTTGTTAATCCTCTATAGGACCTTCCCTCCTATTCTTGGAGAACTTAGGAGGCTTTTTTAAGAGTCTTTGGTGAGAGACTTCATCAAAAATTATGTAGAAATGCAAGTTTTATATCAAGTGATCACCTATATCCACATGTTCATCAGCTCCTTCAAAGAACTCAGAGTTGTGCCATATGACTTCCTTCTACAAAGGCTATGTGAGGAGGAATTGGTATGTTATTTTTCTCTTATAATTATTTTCGTCATGAATCTTTTTACCCATTTCAGACACACAGAAGTCAGACCTGCATCTTTAATCCCCTCAAAACACACCTCAAACATTAGCATAGTGTGTGCTGCTTTTTTCCTAGTACCAAGGCTTAGTTAAGTCTACCATTGTACGCCACAGTTTAATTGCTCAGCCTTTATTATTTCATGTTCAGTTTGGATTTCAGTCAAGATTTCTAAAATAACAAATCCTTGAATTTACTCTTGTTCACTTACTGTTTTTTCCTAAAATCTTTTATTCCAGTTCTTCTTCTTAAAATAGTTCTCCTGGCTTTCCTCTGCAAAGAAAACTCCAGTGTGGGGACCTCCTTATATCCCTACGGAAGACGCATTGATACAGAGAATTCATTTAGCTTTTGTGCTTCATCCTTATCTTCTTTGAGCATTCTTTTTACATTTCAATCATCCGTCAGCCCTACAGACACACTCTGGCAGGCTTCCTGCTTCTGTTGTCTTTGAAAATGATTTTATTACATGTTTTTATGTCTTTAGCTACTTGTTCCTCAAGATATGCTTTTCAACGGACTTACGGTTTCTCAGTTAACTTAGCAGATCTGTGCTCATTTCTATGTTCCTTATTTGGCTAGAACTTGCAGTTTTTGAGGGACCCTCCTTTATTCATCAGTTAAACCACCCTGGGCTGAAGCAGCAGCCAGGGGCCGCTCCTTTTGAACTAGCACCACCATTTTAAATATGCAGGGTACCAAATGTTTCTGACATTAAGGACTGGAAACTGTCCATGCCCCGCTGTGCCCTGTGACAGACACAGCGCCGTTCCCTGTCCCCCATGCCCACTCTCGACGGTCCCTGCCGCACACGTGGGCCGGTTGCCCGTGTGCCACACCGGCGCTGCAGGGAGGGGCCTGAGCTCTCTCTCTTCCGTGCCTTGGGTGGTAACGTTAGCACCTCCTGCCTTTGAGCGAAGTGCCCGCACAGAGGAGAGCTGCTGCAAGGTATGGGCTGAGCGCGGCTCCGGCAGTGGAGCGGGGGAGCTGGGTGGGACAAGGTACAGGGGAGGAAGAGGGGGTTTTGGAAGGAAAGGTGAAGTCCTGCGCAGAAGGGCAGACCATGGGATCCCAAGGCCATGTTGTATATCAGCTTTCGCAACAGGGAAGTGCTTTTGTAGGACAAAATTCCCTCTGCCAAATCTGACCAGCTGGAATCTGAGGGAGGAGTAGGCAAACAGAAGGGAATGTTTCCCCACCACCCCAGTCCCCCCACACCCACGCTTCCAGCACAGCAAAGATTTGGGATTTTATACTGTCACAGTACCATGCGGTATCATCTCCTCCTGTCTTTGAGCCTGTTGTTGCTCCAGCTTCCCATGTTGCTTCAGAACTGTACTCTGTCGTGATGAGAAGCAGCACAGAAGACCTGGCTTCCCTAGGGAGGTTAAGCATCATCCTAGTTTGGAGCATTTCTTACCAACTGCTGTTGGTTGTAGAGTCCTGAAAGTTTGTTCTGTTAATCCGGTTCCTAGGAGGCTTATTTTGTTTGTGCAGAGGCTCAGCCGAAATGCCGTGCATTGCTCTGAGTGGCAGAATAGCCAAGACTTAAATGCATGATTTCTGAGTGTTTTAGTGAATTGTTCTCCCTTATAAATTTTACCCTCTTATCACTGACAGTCAGTGAAGCTCCTGCACCATTAACTCCTTAGCCAGAGGTTTGTGTTTTTTGGAGCTAAATATTCCCATGCCACTTGTATGTGGCTTAGCTGGTGAAAACAAAGCTGTTATCTGCAACAGCTCTTCTAGATTACAGGTCCCTTCTCTGTTGTTTCCGCTGAAATGTCATCTGGAGTTTCTGTACAGATGTTCAGGGTTGAATCCTGTCCCAGGTTGCTCATCAGTAGGTAGTTCTTGCAGAGCAGAAAAAAGACACAGTAGCTCGTGCTGTATATCTTGGTGCAAAACCTCACCAGATGAAGCTTCAGACTGAAGATGTGTGCAATTTTTTGTGCTCCAGGCATACAAATATAAACTTTTTTCATATGGTTCCATTAAGCGTTGTTGTAATTTTGCTTTCCTTCTGATGTAAGTAGGTGAGATTGGGGAAGGCTGAGGTTGGGCAGTCCCTGAGTGACGAACTCTTCATAGGTGGTGACCTTCCCTGGCATTGTTACTGTTGAATTTGGAACCAACATGGTGTAGGGTAGTGGTGTTAAACTCTTTGGGATTCTGCTATCAAGCTGTATCGGTTGCTGACATGCTTTAGGCCTTGGCACTTTCCATCAACAGAGACACTGATGTTCTTGCTCAGGGAAAGGCATTCTGCCAAACTAAAATGCCTGCCTTGTGCTCTGAAAGCCATGCTGCTTTTCACTTTTCAGTTGTGAATCTTCTGTTGAACCTGTCCTACAGAACTGCTGTAGCCTCATGCGTCTTGGATCCGCCCTGTTACAAAGGTGAACCCCAGAGAAAATTCACCTGCATGCAGAAGGCCAGCACAAAATGAAGGGTATTGGTCAACTCACACTCAGAACTGAAAAATCCCTCTTTGAACATTGCCTGTGTTTCATGCTAAATTCTCTACAAAGGTGATCTTCGCACAGAACATTATGTACAGTTTAAAATTGTCCCTGGCTATCAAAAGCTTAAAGGAGTTGCACCACACAGCTAAAAGTGGAATTTGGGATAAAAGCTGCTTGAGAAATGTAAATTGTAATAATAGTGAAAAATTTTCTGTCTGTCTGTGTTGTGGGGTGGTGCTCAGAGTCACACGTGTGCAGAGAAGGAAAGAATGGGCTCCTGGCAGAGGAGGTTTCATGAGGGCTCAGTACTGACCCATGTGGAGTGGGGATTCTCAAGTTACAGATGGAAGGAGGAACAGGATCAGAAAAACAGAACTGGTTTGAAGTTCAGGTGCTGAAAAGTGGTAGCTGAAGTTCAAAGACAGGATTATTGGCTAGTGTTGCTTTAGTAGTTGGTGGGGGAAGAGCTTAAGACCAGAGAATCACTGCATTGCTGATTTATCAACATAGCCAACACTGTGGATGGTGTTTGAGCCACTTCTAAATCCAGCTTCTGGCAATGAAAGGCACATTTAATCCATGCATTAGATTGTTTGAAGAGGTATCTGATTCCTGGTCTCTCCCTGAGGCTGGAATTGCTGAAATTGAAAAGGAAGTGAGAGGGAAGATTTTAACTGTTTTCACAAACTCTCCTCCTTTGGAGCGGGCCGCATTCTAAAATCACCTTTAATATTGGGTGTTTTGAAAAATTAAAGGCTTTCTACTCTCTTGCCCCCTGTAAATAGAATCCCCATTACTTCTTCTGTATCTAAGGGACAGAATCAAAGACAGGATTTGTACTTAAATAGTTTATTGGTTTTAAGTGTGTTCTTTTCCTCAAGATGGGATTAATGGTCTGCACTTAGGAGTTCCAGGATCCATCTGCACTGTTGGCTCTGATACCACCACTGCAAGACATTAACACTGAAAAACAACCCTTATTAAAGTAGTTCTTTAGTCTTTTTCTTCAATTGTCTTCCATGAAAGAGTATCGCTGTTTAACCCGTTCCCTTAAGGGTTAATTCTCCTCCAATTTAGTATGCCTATGCTCTGGTAGCACACATCAGGGCTGACACTGCCAATGGGGGGTTACAGACTGAAGCTCCAAAAATATCTATGCAAGAATAGAGGACAGTTCTCAAATCAGGCCTGAGCTGCACCTGCAGGGTGGTAACACCAATGTCTTGGAATGAGAGTAAGACAGAGGGTAACCTTAATCTACAAAAGGTATCAAAAAGTAAGAATTAAAGAGCATTGGTAGGTCAGCAGAGAGAGTAGGGGGTGCAAATGTTTGGAGTAGGTGGAAATCTGAAGCCTGAGAATAAAGCACCAATGTGCTTTAGGGTGTTAGGATTCAGCAGTGATGTGTGTTGAAAGCCTCAGGCAGCAGGCTGGAATAGCAGGCATAGGGCAGATCTCAGCTGAGCTACACACTCAGACCTACATGGGAGGCCCTGGCACTGCAGCAACCCCAATTGCTCTAGAACAGATTCGTGCTGAATAAACAGAACTCTCTGTGGACTGCCAAAAAATTTGCCTTGGTGCTTCATAGCTCTTATCAGTCACATGGATATAAATTTGCCTATAAGCAGCAAAAAAGAGAGTGCTAACAGAATCCACTAGGAAGCATATAAACATCTTTTTTTTTAGTTAGAAGTGATCGTAACAAATATCAGAACTAATATCCAGTGATGTTATGGCCCCTCTTGTGGATCACTTTATTCAGGGATCTTTAGTCGAGTGCAACGGGACTCTGCAAGCAGGAAATAGACAATTTAGCCAATAAATAACTGCTTTATACAGTTAACACACACAGAACCTGGTTAGGATTTAATCAAATATTGGGCTACACGTTAGCATACTCTTCACCTGTGTAAAGGCACCCAAAGATTCTTTGTAGGCATCAGTCAGAAATGAAGAGTCAACCTCCCTGGTTGCCCTCTGCCATCAGCTAGGTCAGGACTAATGGTACTGACAACTCATCTCAATGACCCAAATTATTTATGACAGGTACTCAGCTAGACTGACTATCCCAACTAAACTATAGTTTTGTTTTCCGAGCGAGATTTTATATCTTCCCACGTTGGTGGTTTTCCTCTGGAATCCCTGAGGTAATGCTGGTGCAGTCCTAGAGCTTTTGCCCTGCAGGCTTTCTCCCAGCTCGTTCTCAGCAGTTTGAGCTGTATCAGAGCTGGGCCCTGGATCCTTGTTACTCGGCAGTTAAATCCCTGGGTTGAGTGTCAGAGGAGGAACATTACAGCATGTTTTGCCGAGAAGGAGGGTTATAACAGCCTTTTGATTTTTATGTGGCAAAATTCTGGAGCTTGCTCAGTATCAACACTTTATATTTTGGGGATCTTGTGTCAGTTCTAATAGGTAAGAAATATCTAACCCTAATTAGGGTTGTTCATTTGTTTGTACAGCGTCTTTCTTGAGCTTTCTGGTTCAGAATGTTTTGGATCAGGCAAGTTGGCACTTCCTCACAAGCCATAAAGACTGGTTGTTCTTGTGAGAATTGAGATTAGGTGATGGAACCTGTGGCTTCAGGATCTTTTTCTCAGATGACCTAGCTTAGAAATCATACAAATTACTTCTATTTTGGAGCTGTCTTGTGGTCTTCAGAAGCTGCTTGCAAGAGCATCTGCCAGCATTGCGCTTAATGTGGCACTGCCTGGCTATTCTTGGCTTGTCACTGACACCCTCACCACTGGGCTGTGGGGTACATGACCCAGCCATAGGAAATTGGTAACTCTTGATTATAGAAATAGCCCTGCTGGGGTTCATCCAAGTTATGTGAGCAGGAAGTGGTGAAGGAGCAAAGCTCATCTTGCTACTTCCCCTGCCACATTGCTCTGGTGCTGAAAAGCAGGCTTTGGTTTGCAGGCTGTCTGATACATTTCAGGCTCCTGGGTTACCAACACGGACGTAGGCTAACTCTGCCTGCTCCAAAGTAGGGATTACAGCCTTTCTGAAATCAGTGTTTTCCTACCTGAAAGTTATGGTCATCCATGCTAAGCCATCACAAAGAAAAGACTCTTTCAACCTTCCATATTGTGGCCCTTGTCCAAGGAAAAAAATATGTATTTCTTGCAGCCCTGTTTGTTTTGTCTGCAATTTGACTCACTCTTGAGGTAAAGAGTAAGTCACTGCAGGGGGCAAATGTATTTTTCTGTTGCAGGGCAGAGTCGCTTGCTTTATTGGGAACTGTGACAGAGTTCGTCTATACATGTTTTTCAGATGAGATTGCTGTAGAGAAGGAGATCTGTTGAAATAAGCATACACTATTGGTTATTTGTACTTCTGACTTCAGCTAATTATAGCCTCAGCCAAGCTCTCTCTTCTATCTGCTAATGTCTTTCCATGTCTGGTAACTAATGGCTGCCCGTAGTTGGTGCGTGCTTCTCCACATACAAATCACAGCACTGCCTATCAGCTTTCCAGAGGCTGGACTCCACAATCCCAGTAGCTCACAGATGCTGACGAGTACCTGACATTGCTTTTTCCAGCCTTGCTCTGCCCCCGAGGGACAGTATGGAAGCCATTGCCAAGTTTGATTTCACTGCTTCTGGAGAAGACGAGTTGAGCTTCCAGGCTGGGGATATGTTGAAGGTAAGTACAGTCTCCAGCTTGACTGAACAGCGTTTCTGATCTGTCTGCACATCTTTCTTGTGCTTCCGTTTGTCTTGACAAAACAGATGAAGACACATCTATAAACTAGGATACAAATGCAGGATACTCCTCTCCCATTGGGTTTGCAATAGGACAACAATTCCCAGGTTACTTGAGTCTTTGTCCACTTTTCTTGATTTTATGTCCATAATCTGGGATTTAGTTGCCCTGCAGTCCTCCAGTAGTCAGCAGGGAAGGGTAAATACCTTTGCTGGGGCACAGATCAAGATCCTTGGTGACAGATTTTGAGGGTCTTGTCCAGGTAAGTCATCCACAGTGACTACTTTATGATGACTATGTCTAAATGCAGACAGGATCTATTCTGTCCAGAGGGATTGCTGTTTTCCTTGTTTCCAGCCCTTCAACTGTTTAAAAGGTAACTCTTATCCATTATAGAATTTATATCTGTATCTTTTCACTGTTAGTGATTGTTGTTAGATGCTGCAAGGATTTTAGGCAATTGCAAATAGAAGAGGAAAAGTCCATGAGACAGACTGTTATACACATAATGGAATAGTGTAAGAGGTCCTGGTCTAATAATGTTATATACACCCTTGCAAGAATTTAACAATGGGGCAATGGCAGAAGTAGAGTTGATCATATACAATACAGAGCTTCTAGAAGTCTCTTTGAACTTGATTTGTATGTGTTACGATAGCACAGTTCTTGTTAATGTTACCAAAGTCCCATAGATTAAGTCACTTGAAGTTTCACCCTAATTATTTATCTACTTCTCAGCCCCAGATGATCTGTTTCCGTTGAAAATGCCTGAGCATTACTCCTCCCTAAGGCCTTTACTGTCCAAAAAGGTGAGGTACAACAATAGGATGTAAACCCTTGTTTGGTGAGGAGCCTTTGCTACCCCCTCTGTGCTGTCACAGATATTCCAGTTAATAGTCAGATATTGGGTCTCAGCCTTGCCTTTTCCATCACCACCATTTTTTATTTTATTGACCTTTTAATTCTTGGCACTTAGACAAAGTTGATAGCATCCAGAGCTCACCAGTACTAAATCTTTCCAAAGAGCTGTAAGAAGGTTCTGGAGAGATAACTGCCTCACTTTAGCACAGATGAACACTCTTATTCTTCCCCACTCAATCCCTACTATCACATGACCTTTACTGATGCCTTTTTTCTCAGGAGACTTCTGTCAAGTCCCTGTCTGGGGTGATGGTATTGGCCAGGTCACTTTTCTTTCTGTTCCTCAGTTTCCCTTCCTGTAAAATCATTATAAGCTAGAGCTTCTTTTAAAATATGATGGTAGTTTCTGATAAAAAGTGTCAACACTGCACACCAGTTTTATTATTACAAGTTGACATAGAGAATTCACTACCAGAAAAATCAAACTGCCTCTTGCTTGAATGTCCTTGAGGTAAACAAAACAACACCTTAGCCACTTGAGCCATAGTAGCAGTAAATCAGCCTGAGTAACAGCTCTGTTCTGGCATAGGCACACATACATTCATACCCATCATGAGCCCCCTCGTGCTGCCTACAACAGCCTGCTGATTTATAAAGGAGATAAGATGAAGTATTGATGTAGAGATTACAAAACAGGAAACATGAGGCCCTCGACCAGTAGTGACAGGAGGAAATCCACCCTCTTAACCCCCCCACACATCCTTCTCTGAGAGGATGACACACTGAGAGAAACCTGCCAGCTCTTCTGTGACAAACAGCAGGTGGGTCTTTCTGGAAACCTCACTTCTCCATCAGAGTAGGGCCCGAGCATGAGCAGGAAATAGCTATCATCACCTGTGTTTGGCCAGAGCAGTGAAAAGATCCTTAACGCAGCACGCAGGCATGAGGACAGCAGTGACTGTACAGGCAGGGAGTTCCACAGCTTTCTATTCCTTAACTTTTCTGAATCCAAATGTGTAAAAAAGGCCTACGTGGCAGGGAAGGCAATGAAGAATTGGCTCCAGAGACAGTAACATCCTGTTGCCAATAGAAAGCAGTTAAAATGTGCCTTAGTCTCCTAAAACCATGAGATTGGCTCACAAAGTAAGTATTATTGCTGTTAACAATAGAATTTAAAATAAGTCTTTTTCACTTCCTTTTTCCTTTTAAAACTGTCATGGATCATGCTTTTAGGCTCCTCTCCAAAACTAGAAAGAGCAGAAACATGGTCTATTTCATACAACAGAATCCTGTCCCAGGAGTTGTAATGTCAAACAGAACACCGAAGACCACATTTACAGTAAAATCCCAATGTGTTTGTATTCCTGTCCTCTTTCCTCTAGCTTAGGGCTGCATCTTCGGCCATCAGCCAAGGTGTCATGAATGTGGGCCCTCCCTGGTCAGCAGTGGTGTTTCTAAGGATAATTACAGTTAACATTAATGTGAGCACACTTGAAGCGCTCCAGTGTGTGATGTGAACTCGCTTACAGTTATCCTACAATCTCCTAAGTATAACAGTGTCTTGAAAATACTTTTTGCATTCTTCTTATATCTACCTTGGCAAAGCTGAAGACTTAACACTAAAGAATCTCTTGTGAAATGACAGGTGAGAGCACATGGTAACATCTGTGCGACCATAACGCACACAGATACAGCTGCATATCCTCCATACCCACGTCAGAGGAGTTTTCACAGATAATTTCTTCTTCCCTTGTGAATCTGAGATGCTCCTGTACCAACTATAAAAGGCAGCACAGAGAATAACTTAAACCCCTATTAAGTCTTTCAAGGCTGAATTTCTCCATTTCACAAGCACCAGAGATACACGGACAGGCAGTCAGACAAAGGGGTAAAGTTAACAAGCAATCTCTCTAATGCTACTCTAGCTTTTTTATTGCTTGCTTGCTCTGAAGTGGTCATCAGCCACTAACCTTATTGCACCATGGGTGGGGAGTAGAGAACTTGTATAATTTTCTTTTATTCTTACAAGACATTCTAGGTTTCTCCCAAATCTTGGTTACTTTTGCCTTTCTCAGAATTCACATTTATTCTATTAATTTTCCATTGCAGATTTTGAGCTCCCAGGAAGAGTGGTACAAGGCTGAGCTCAGAAGTCACGAGGGCTACGTTCCTAAGAACTTCATTGATTTCCATGTTCCCCCGTAAGTGTGACAGAAATGTTGTCACCACCATGGCACATTTCCACCGAGTGCTGTCAGGAGCACGTTTGCGTGCACACCCAGAGGACAGGACGGGAAAGTGCTGGGCATAACATCCAACACTTCGGGGCTGGCAAGGATTGCCATAATGCTACACACAGTTCTGCCAGCACAGAATTTCTACCCCTCTGTTCTCTCGGAGCTAAGTGGATCTCGATGATTGCTGTCAGTCCCAAGTGACTCTTTTGTTACTGCTACTCAGAGGGATGCTGGGATGTGGCAGGAATTGCATTTAGATGTCCTCAGAGAGAAGGAGAATAGTCATGATGTGAAGTCTTGGGAACAGAGACAGAGGCTAAGCACAAAAGGAAGAACAAGAGATCTTTCAGAAAACTAATTATAAAAAAATTTCCTCCCCCTTCGACTCTTAACGTCACTGACTCCCTTTTCCCACTCTGCCACCGCATTCCCTCCCCCCGCGAAGTGCTTGTGAGTTTCTGTCGGTGCACTAGAGGTCAGTGCAATGCTGCGCGACTGTGACAGCTGGTGTTACTCCTGATCAGCAGAGCTGATAGACCAGACATGCCGCCCTGCTCTCTCTCTCTCTCTCTCACACACACACACGCACACGCACGCACACACAAACAGATCTGTCAGAGGACAGGTGTACCTGCATGTCTGTCTTCCCGCTGAGGAGAAGGCACTGCACTTTCAGAAAGGACTGATGCGTGTGGGAATGCATGTTAAATGTGCTCTCCAGCCCTATGCCATAAATGTGACAGTGCATGGGATTTTTACAGCCTTTCAGTTAGCAGAAGTGCTCCCAGAATCACCTCTCATTGTCCTCTTTTTTCAAAAGTGCTTCAGCATTTCAGGGATGAGCAAGCAAAGCATCCACCAAGCCCAATACTTGCGGCTGTAACATGCTGGTGCCCTGAGCAGTCCTACTGGGAGCACACAGGGATCTTGAGGTTACAAACAAGTGCCTCTGACCTGTTCAGAGGTGGCACTTACTGGCCTTTTTAGACATAAACTAACTTGCTTGGCTGAGTTGAAGGACATTATTAATTTGCTGTGCAAATATGGGTTTGTATTTTGAGCCTCAGGGGGATGAGATCTTCCAGTCAGTTGTTCTTGTTTGCTCTTTCACAGGGCTGTGCCATCACTCAGGAGCACTAGCAGCTTCTTTTTTCACACACATTTTTCTCATGTTCCTTTCTCTGTGCAAGAGCTGTGAAGAAATATTTCCACTTTGACACTTTTCTAAGCACCAGGTCTGCACTTTGAAGCAGTTCAGTCCAGATGACGGAACTAGATGTAGGGAGGAAAGCTGCCTCCTGTTTTTGATGGATTGGTTTTGCCCATCTTTTTCTTGTTAAGTAATCATTGAGACTGGTTATCAAGGCTCATTGAAGTCTGATTTTTCTTTGCTAATAATACATAGGTAAACTGCGATGATAATAAGGAACTCCAAAGTGGAAATGACAGATGTTAGGAAATTAACAGTCCTTAATTTTAATGCAATATAGGCAATTAAGTATTAGGTAAAGTCAAAGACTGCAGATTGTAGATATTATTAGCTATGGAGTGGACATATGCAAATGTATGTGATTTTTTTTTTGTTTCTCTACTGAAAAATTTATACTGACATCATATTATTTTACTATTTATGGGTGACTTTCTTATTATTAGTCCAGTGCCTTATGCTATTGTTTGTTATGCCTGCCTAAATTCGTGTGTGTTTATGTATTCTGTGCATCTGCAATTTTGTGGTATTGTAACTCTTGCAGGAGCCAATTTATTAGTACTAAAACTTTCATGGCTTGCTTCTGCTAAAAATTTATGTGTGTCCCATGCAATATATCCATCACAGCCCAGTAGTTTTCAATCAGTTTGCCAAAAAGCAATTTCACGTATATGTCTGAGAATTACGTGTATATATGTATAAATACACATTTGTAATTTAAAATTTCTTTGACTAACAACCTTATTGTACTGTGTCTGTAATTACAGTTTCAGCTGAGTGTTGCTTCATAGCAGACCAAAGCTTACATTGTTCTCTTTGCATGTACATGCTTTTACTGCTCAAAGAAAATGGTCTGCATCCATCAAGCCCCCATACCTCAGCATATACATGGCCACTGAGAGGAGGCGTGTGGGATCCTCTGATTCTTTTGTTTTCTTCCCTCCACCCTGCTTATTCACATTCTCCCTACCATCAGCTTTTTTATTCCTCATCTTAATTCACATCCTGATTCACATCTCCATGATTTTTGCCGCTTGACAGCTGGTTTGATGAGAAGATATCCCGCCACGAAGCAGAGAACCTTCTTATGAGCAAAGGAGTTGGCTGCTTCATCGTCCGAGCCAGTCAGAACTCTCATGGTGACTTTTCAATCTCTGTCAGGTATCTGCTTCTCACAGCATATTCCTGCTTCTTTTCCTGTTTAATGGTGTCCCTAGCCTCCTCTCATAAGGATTCCTAGTGTGATGTAGCCTCCTGAGAAGTTTGCATGCTGCCAGTCACTGGTAGTGCTGCTATGTTGAGAATGAGAACAAATTAGGCGTCTGATTCCCAAATGTTTCTGCCTCTTTTCAAGTGACACAGAGAATGCCCCATTCCAAAGCTGCATCCCCTGGTGATTTCCTTCTCTGAAAGAGCTACAGCAAAGCAGAGTGGTACAGGGAAAGTCTCCCACAGTGCTCAACATGTGTCTTCCATCTGTTTTAATTCCCTGACAGCTCTGGATACCAAATCCAAGAATTCAACTACTACCTATTAAGAGATTACTATTACATTGTTAACTTATTTCCCCCAGGTCACTAAACAGCCCTTGGACAAGGAATGGTTTTTCATTGCTTGCAGCCCAGCTGTGTTTCAGCAACTTGCTGTAGCCCAGTGCTTCTTAGCTTAATTGTTTCTAAGCAGAGCTCTTAAATGATGTTTCGTTTCCCAATTTTCAGTCAAATATTTGATAACCAGTTTTAAATTAGAGTCATGATTAACAATGTCTTTTCCAAGTGGTATTCACTTGCTGATTCAGGCAGCTCAAAAAGTATCCAGGAGGAATGCAGGAAAACATTCTGATTACATTTGCACCAATTAACGCCAATAAATCAAGTACAGTCAGGCTCTTTCTCTGGGCCTGAAGTCAAGCAGTATGGCAGAGGTCAGATTTGTATGGTTACACCCTCCTCACCCCACCAAACAGAAGAGCTGTATTCAAGCAGCTCCTTGTGAGCAGTTCCTGGCCTGTTCTTTCTAACCATGGCCCAGCACTATCTAAGGGAGAGCTTTTCCATTTAAACCACAACCATGCTAACACTTCAGCAGCTTGGGACTGTAGCAGTCAAGGATAGCATTCAGTCCCTGCCTGTCCCCATTTAGTTTATTTGTGCAGATGTAGCCTCTGAGAAGAGTGTTTTGAGTGCCTGGAGTTGCACAGAGCAAAGAGGTGGGTACAAAAACCAGATCACATCTGCTGCAAAGAGGAATTGTACACATCAGGCAAGAGGTGAGAGGAGGGGATGTGCCGGGGAAATAAGGGGCAGAAGGTTCAGATTGTTAATTTGGCTTGTAACAGCATCAGAAAATTCCTTTTATTTTTTTCTTTTTGGGTAGGGAGAATGACCTCTAGTAATAATGTTACATTAGATTTTATACCATTTTAAAGCTTAATGTATGACTTCCCATGACTGTGGCTGCACGTAGTGGTGATCCCCGTGGTATGTAAAGGTGTAGTATAGGTCTTATAGTCAATGGAGACGGGATGTTAACAGGACCTGCAGAGGCTGTTGGGTAGACTACAACTGCACTTTTTCACCCTGGAAGCTCCTGTGACCTTTATTTCAAAAGAGAGGGTTTAAAACCCTATGCTTTGTTCTGATAGTGCTTTGTGACTGGGCAGCCCTAGGGCACTCTGTGTTTTCAAATAGATGAGTCTTTTGAAATAGAGCCACATCTGGGTCCAGTACACACAAGGACTGCCATTGCATGACTTTCCAGAAGTCTAGATTTGGCCAAGCAAGAAGTTTTGGTACCCTTACGGAAAGGACTTTTTCAAAAAAGGTGAAATTGCAATCTGTTTGATGATCTCTTTTCTGTTGGGATCCAGGCATGAAGATGATGTGCAACACTTCAAAGTGATGAGGGATTCAAAGGGCAGCTATTACTTGTGGACAGAGAAATTCCACTCGCTAAACAAGCTGGTGGACTACTACAGGACAACTTCCATCTCCAGGCAGAAGCAGATCTTCCTAAGGGACAACAGCCAAGAAGAAAAGGTAAACACGAACTGTTTTTAGGAGTTTCTCAGTCAGAAACCTTTCTGTGGAAGGAGCTCATCCCATGAGAATGTCTCAGGGTGGGGAGGAGGACAGTCTGTCCCTGGAAACCCAGCCACATCACTACACAGATTTTTAGTGGATTCAGTGGTATGTGGAGTTGTATAATTGAGCAGAATTTTTTTTTGATTCTTCAAATCTGAATAGAGGTATTTGCTAAAGCTGTGCTAAGAACTCAGAGCTGAAATTCTAAGATGCCAAGGGAAGCAGGACTTACCTTATTGAAATGCCTAGATTTCCTGAGGGCAGGTACAGAGCTGACTGGTGAGTTGTGACTGAGAAGAATTTTAGTCTAGTTTCTTAGTGTCCTTGCACGCACCCAGAGTTCAACTACAACTGCAAGTTTGTCTGCTCAGAAGAATTGTCCATCTTCTGCTGCCAAGCAAACACGGTAAAAGGAATGTGAAGGAGCAGAGGGCAGAACCTGGAGCAGTTAACCTGGCTGGTAGGAACTGGAAAGTACTACTACTACCAAGAAGAACATAGCAGATCTGGGAACAAGATGTGCCTTCAGGGAAGGTATAGTTGACGTTTGAGAAGGCAGAGAAATCCCAGTCCAATGAATGCCTGGTTTTGTGCCAGGGGAGCAAGCAAATGACATAGCAGAGGCTGCTACACATTGCATTCCCTGTACTGGGAGTGAACATGCCTGGTCACTGCAGCAACCAAAGTCCTGCTTTACTGGGAAACGGACTCTGGTATTAAATTACCAGGATGTACAAGTAGAGGCAGGGCAGAAAGTATGTGACCTGCTGACTACAGCAGTAAAGTTTTATAGGCTACATGTGGGTCATTCTTGCTGGCTCAAAATGAGAGATGATACATTTTTCAGTCTGAAGAACGGGCCTGGTTGTTGTCGCTTTCTAGGCCACTTATATAGAGCTTTAAAAACGCACTAGTAAGGTATTAAAATAGAGGCTTTGGGAGCTGTAAGAGAGAGATCAGAGTGATGAATCTCTGTGTCTGGGGAAGGAAAGAAAGACTGTATGCATGTATATCAGTATAACAACCTGTTTGGGCTGACTGTGAGCAGGAAGGGAAAGAGATGAATTTGCTCCAAGATGCAGACAGGCAAATGAAAGAACAGAACTCAAGTTTGCTTTGGCAAACGCTCTGTACATTTGTTATGGTGATGGGCACAGCGGGGTATGTTTAACACTCATCACAGTGGGGTTTCTGTTCACAATTCAAATTTTTAGATGCTACAGCCATATGATAAAATTATCATAATATATAGATTTCAGTGCAAAGACAAATGAAGCCTAAGGGCAGTATTTCAAGAAAGAGCTTGGCTCCTGTGCTGATCCTCACACCAGTTGCCATATTTTCAGCCCAGCTCTTCCCAGGAGTACCCTGACTTCAGATGGAGAGTGGTTATGACAAAGATCTAAAATACAGGATTCCTGATTTGTTCTTCTGTTCAGAGGGGCAGAGTCTTTTATTTGAAAGAGCCTCCAGAGTAGTGGGTAGTGGTAATACTTAGTGTACCATAATTGCACAGCTTTAGTTGAGGATGTGGTAGGAAGCAAAATCTGACCTCGCTTTTGTGATCTTTCTTCCATCAGGAGAGGCAGGGTGGGAGCCTGGAACAGATAGGTCGGGAAGGATTCCACATGGGAGGAGCAGCTGGAGAAGATCATTTTTCTCTATCCAGGAGATATGTAGATCATCCTATTCCCATACTGCAGCAGCAACAGGTACCACCAGGAACAAGAGGCTGGGACATCAAGCCCAGGCATATGAAACATTGGCTTTTATTGCTTGGTAGTGAATGAACAGTCACTTTGTCAAAAATCTGCATCTCAGCTGGGCACACAAAAGAGAACTTGCTTCCTAGATGTCCCTGCTTCTTCTCTCCACCTGCCTGGGCCAATCTGTGTTGATATGACTGACGTGTGTGGTCATATGGCTACTTTTCTGTGAATTTGATTTTGTCTTGTTCTTCTTTGGCTGATTTGGCTACTAAATTTATAGACTTGCTTGCTGTCCTTTACACTGTGGAGCAGCCCAAAAGAAGGTAAAGTAGTGAGTCCTCAGATGCAGTCAGCCAGTCAGCACCACTGATGTTCCCCCAGCATATGGGACAGAGGAGAAGCAAGGAGTGGGCAGGACTGGGTCATAATAACTCCAGATTGGCTAAAGTCCCCTCGGCAAGTATGGCTTTTTATCTGTGAGTTAGAACAACCTTAGTTTTTCTCCAAAAGTCTCAGACCCTCTCTGACCATTTGTCCCAGCAGCTGTGAAACACAGCTGAGGACAGTCAACTTTCAATCTGAAGAAGTAAAATCCAAAATAGAACAATCTAAGCTGACCTCTTCCACGAGGGTCATTATTTGCAGAACTGAAGCACAGCACTTTGCTGGAAGCAGACATCTAAAATTATTTATGTGGGGGCTTTCCCCTGACTCCTGGCCCACTAACAACTCTTAAATCTCCTCATTTATACATATCAGAATATAAATGTGTCATGGTTTAATCTCAGCTGGCAGTTAAGTACCATGCAGCCATTCAATCACTACTCCTCCCGCTGATGGGAGTATGGAAAGGATCAGGCAGAAGGTGAAACTCATGGGTTGAGATAAAANTTCTATTTATTTGAAAGAAAAATTCAAAAAAAAAGAGGTATAAAACTCAAGGAGAAGAAGTGACAATAGGGTGGGTGATGAAACTCCCCAGTCATCACCCACTGGCTGATGTCAGTCTCTGACCATTTATTGGCCTCTTCTAGCCAAGTCCCCCCAGTTTATATACTGGGTGTGATGTTATAGAGTATGGAATATCCCTTTGGCCAGTCACTGAAAAGTCCTTGACTTAGAGCGAGCATTAGTGTATTATCAGCAGTATTCACATACTAAATCCAAAACACAGCACTATACCAGCTACTACAAAGAAAATTAACTTTCTTCCAGCCAAAACCACAACAACATGACTTTTCTGCTGCTGTTTTCTTTCTAGGAAAGATATGGTGGGAGTCTGGACAGGAAAGATGTGATGCACAGACTAAGGGATCATGGCCAAGGAGGTGCAGGAGCTATGCAGCGGAGACACACAGACCCACTGCACCAGCAGACACCGGTAGGTGATGCACCTGGAAGGCCTCGTCTGCCCAAGTCAGTCCCTTAGCAATGGCCAAGCAGTCTGGACAGTGTCACCTACACGGAGGTTGCATGAGAAGCAGTCTATTTTGCCTGCCAGACCATGTCTTCCAAGACATTTCTGAGTCTCAAGACTCTATCCCAGCCCCTTGAATCTGCTTCTGGGACACTGTGAGGGTAGGACTACAGTGTTATGTGAGCATAGTTCTGGTAACTGCTCTCAAGGTCAGTCTTATACAGCCTCAGTGGAAGAGGATGCAAAATAGGCATCTGGGACATTGGTGCACCAAAGCTCACCCGTGGATTTTGATCAAGCATGAGTCCAGCCCAGCAGAAGACATTTCTGAAAGTCTGATGATCTCTTATAGGAGCGCGTCATGTCCATTAATGCATAGGGCTTTCAATTACCTTTGCCACCACAGCCAGGCAGCAACTGGTGTCAGTAGCTAAATGTGCAGTACATTTTTTAAACTCTATGGAGAGCAGCCTCATGATACTCTACTGTGCTACAGTGCTCCTCCTGCCTTGCAATGCACTTGTAGTCACGCTCTCTTCCATTAATTTTTGCTGCAGTCATGAGAAGGCCTGAGATCACCCAGCTCTACTTGTCTGTGCCTGGCACATCTCTCAGACCTCCTTTGCTGTCAAAGTGAGGCTCACCTACGTGATACCCTTGGCTGTCAGAGTCTCTTAGCACAGTGGATGTGGGTGTGATCCCGATGTGTCTCTGCAGACACCCCAGAACACTCCCCTACCCAATCCATACCTGGCACTTGACCTTCAGTAACTACCTGCTCTGCAAATTCCCATTATGTGAATGCCCACATAGAATGTGGTATCTCTCTGCCTCAGCCTGTGATTCCACTGCTAGCTACAAAGTATTTCCCTATCAGCTCAGTGTGACCTAAGACGTGCTCCTCTTCCTTGAGGAAATGTCCAGCTTAGCCCACAGCCAGAGAACCCAGATCCAAGGAGAGAAGGGTAGGACAGCAGACCTTTCTCAAGTGTGAGTGGAAAAGAACAGATTGGATTAGGAGACTTGGACTATGTTAAAAATAGGGGCACGCCCCTTTTACTGGCAAAAGCCCGGGATCTTTATTGTAATCCATCTTAAAATACAATGGTTTTTATCTCTCAGAGGCTGTGGCAATGAATTACAACATGCTTTGGCCTGCCACATCCCATCAGTGATGTGGAAGCCACAAATCCAATTATAGGAAGGTCTGTATGTCCAACCAAGTAACTAGGGGCCAGCTCTAAGCAGGGCCCTGAATGGAAGATTTATCAAAAGTTAGTCTGCCTTCAAACAGATCTCTCCATCTGTCCCTGCCAGATATATCTCCTAAATTATCCATGCCCTGTGGTTTGGATGCCAACGATTTCCCAGAAAGAAGCCCAAGATATGTCCTTTAAAATATGATTACTGGCCAAAGTGAGACTGCAAAGTCTTTTCAAAAAAATCTAACCATAATGCACATTACAGTGCACACCTCAAATAAACCGGTATACCCTAAAAGATGCTAAATCCTTTAGACCTCTGGGGCCTGACCTTGGGGAGAATCTGAAGAAGGTTTAAGACCCTCCCCTATGCCCCAAAAGTGCCTGTAAGAGCAAGTATCCTTCTTTATCCTTCTTTACAATGTTCTCTGCTCTCACCTGTGTGCTGGCTCTCTCAGTCCTCAACTGGCCAAGGACACATTTTGATACTGGTACCAGCACCAGGCTAGCTCCCTAGAGCCATTCCCTAATAGTTACAGCCCAGCAGGTCTTAGGCAGGAGTTCTTCTGTGCTTCCATAACTGGCTTCAGACATGGCTGTCCTCGCTGCGCTTACAGGGCAGAGGCAGCAGAGCCATGAGAACAAAATTTCCTAAGGACCTGCTGTCAGCCTGACTTTTCACCTTATGGTGCAAATACCCACAAATACACCGAGGCTGCTGAGAAACCAAACACCGTCCCTTGGATGTCCCAGTAAATTGGTCCCTCCTTCCTGGCATCTTGGCCACTTCCTGGTTTAATTGCAAGTTGGTCTAAAATTCAGCACTGCTTGTCCTTGCTTAGTGAATGTATTTACTGGGTCTTAAGCGGGGTGACAGGAAGGCCATCTTTAGAAGTCCTGGCTCCTTGTTCCCTGCCTGTCTCTTCTCTCCTTTCCAGCGAACGCTGTGGGTCCGGGCCTTGTACGACTTTGATGCTATGGAGCACGATGAGCTGGGCTTCCGCAGTGGAGACATCTTAGAGGTCCTGGACAGCTCCAACCCATCCTGGTGGAAAGGACGCCTGCGTGGGGAGCTGGGTCTCTTCCCTGCCAACTACGTCACACCAGTGCTGCTGTGAGGGCACAGTACGGCCCAGAGGGCTGTGCTGGAACTGCTCTTCAGGGACAGAGAAGGAGTGCATCTTCCCTTGCCACAGGACATACATTGTTTTTTGTTTTGTCTTAATTTATTGGCAATTGATCTCTTGAAATGTTGGTATGAAAGAGAAACCTTGGAAGAAGATTTTTTTTTTCCCCTGTTTTTCACAGTCATGAAGGGAAAGGATTAAAAATCTTGGGACTGTTCATTGAGACTTGCTGGGTCCTCCCTGCCCTGTCACCTCTTTGGCTAACTTTAACAGGCTCCTGCAATTAAGTTTATTCTGTGGAAATGCCCCTCAGGAAGGTCAGGCTTTAGGTTAACTTCAGGCTCAGTATTCAGCTAGCCCTATCCCTTCATTTGGGATCTGGTAGTAGTCATAATCTCTTCAGGCTTCATTCCACCTTTCTTTCAGAGGCAGGAGGGACACCCAAGTGAATTAAATGACCCTTGGCAACCACATTAATCCTTCATTTAGGGAAGGAAACTGAAGGGGCTTTAGGTTGAGGTTGAGGCAATCTAGGCTTTTCTTAATAGTCTCTAGTTTACCCATCTCATACTCTGTGTGGACTGTATGGATATACCAGATGAAGGGAAGAAATCCTGTGAGCTTTTGTATAAATGTACAAATGGTGAAGGTATGGTAGGGCAGGAAACTTTCTTTGCTTCTTCCCATAGGCCTGCTCTTCTTTCTGCACCCCATAACAACTTACCATTTTCAAGCTGCTCTTTAGGTACCTGCACTTCAGCTAGATAGCCTGATTAGAGCAGATCAGGCCCTTCAGCTAAATTAGTATCCGCTGGATTGGATGACAATTAATATCCCTCACTGGTTCCTTTTGTAGAACTGAGCTGGTGAGGGATTGGAGAGGTTTCTCTGGTTTGGTGGCAGAAGTTTTCTCCCTGAGAACTTGATGTGTTGAGGATCACTTGTACACAACTCTGGCTTACTAGAGAAATGTCTCATCCAACAGGTTAAGCTGTCTTGTTACAGTATACAGAGAATAAAGCTGTTGCCATCAAATAGTCTGTTCTCTGTTCCACTTTCTTTTGGATAAAATAAGGTAAATTAATAGGTTTTCAAATAGCTACTGAGTGAATGCCCAGAACAAACCCTGTGAAGGGGACTCTACTGCATAACCACTGCTTAGGCATGTTGATATTAAACAGGCTGTCTGAATTTTTCACAACATGTGGGAGCAGTCAGCAAGGAGAAGTGATGATTAATCATTATTGAAAAGAAAGAATAGGCAAGTGAAAACCTCTAAATATCAGACTCAGAAACAAAAAAAAAAATTCTTATTTTTCATTAGTCCCACTGGAAGAGAAAGAACTCAAGAAATAGGTTCTTGGTGAAGTCCAATTCAATGTAGCTGGCCTGAATAAAGCTGCCAGCTAGGCAGAGTATTAGCACGAAGAACCCATTTTGAGACAACTCCACCAAAAGAAGATTGTTAATGGGTGAAGTAAAATGAGAATATTTAACAAGGCATATAAGCTCTAAAGAGAATAGAAAACTTTAAAAGACTCATTAAGAACTTATGGGCTACCACGGTGGTCCAGGGAATACGACTGCCTGGGCTGGACATGACCCAGTTCTCTTGCAAGAGCTCTGTTCTGGCCCTTTAGTGTCTTCTTCTGAAGGGAAGTCCATGAGGCTTCTTTTGGAACAAGATCCTTTACCACTTGTGTGAGGATGTAACCTCAGTGACTCCAGTTTGAAGAGCGTTTTGGTGTGATTTGCCCTTTTTTAACCTTTTTGTGTGTTGGTTGGTTTTCTGCTAAGGTAGTAACAAATTTGGAAGAGAGAGGGAGAGTATTAAGGCCAGGAGGGGATGGAACCGAGAAACCAGAGACTAACAAAGGCAAAGGAAGGATAAAAATTATGAATCTTTCATATTCAGCTCTGAAACAAAATAAATGGTGCATTCACAATTATTCCCATCATGTCAAATCATCTTCCAATTAATTCCTTTTTTTTCTGTATTAGTTACTTTTAAAATTAGAAGCAATGTCTCCTTTTCCTTTCCTCAGCACTCTAAAGACCCTCTTGGTAGTGAAGATGTAGTTACACAAAATTAATTGAAGATAATGCACTTAGCAGTTTGATAGCTCTTCACACATTTGAAACCCCTTTACAGAGATTAACTAATTAAGCAAGTCTAAGTAGTGCATTGTAAGTACCCCTATGTTAACTCATTATTCATTTGAGGAAGAGGTAAATTTTCACGCGATTTTTTTAAATTGATGTTTAAGGAACTAATACCTAAGGTAATCACAATTAAAGGACTGCACGCTAATTATGGACAACATACCAGAACCACAGCAAAATCAGGATTTCTCATTATGAGCAGCACCTAATGACAGCAAAATTACCAGGAGGTGACAGCCTCACGGCGTCTGTGATAACTCCACCAGTGCCTTGCCCTGTTGCCCTGTGCAGGGGCCAAGCTCAGGGCTGCCATGTCCAGTCTCTCTTGCCTCTGCTTTTGGACATGCAGGGCTGCCCGCAATTACTGCACATGGCAGGAGCTGGGAGGCACAGGTGTCAGCCTGCATTTTTGTACCCTCCCAAAGTCATTTTGCTCCCAGCAAAAACAGCAGTGCTAAGGATTGTGGCTATTCCCAAATCACTGGAGACTCTGGATGCAAGGGGACATGTGGGCAAAGTGGGGAATTTAGGGGGAATAGAAGGGGCTGTAGGATGGAGACTTTTTCTGTGCCTCATGCCATTTCCTGCACATGAAATTCTTTCATAGAGCAGGCCACTTAATAAGGAAAGAGAGAGACACTCCTCTAACCATATACCCTGCCAACCTTCCTGCTCTTTCTTCCAACAGGTTTTAATTGTAGCACAGTCCTTATTAATATTGTGGTGATTCATTTACACCTCAGAGTCTATTACCCGTGCAAGAAGCACATATTAGCAACCTAGGACTGGAGCCTTAAGGTGACAGTGCTGCATTGAGCTCACCTGACATTTGCCAATGTTTTGGGAAGAATCAAACCTCTGGAACATATCCCAAGAGAGTCCACTGTGAAACCAAAATGGGAAGGGATAAAGAGAAAAACCGGAAGAGTATTTTGTTTCTTATTTTTCTTAAGCAAGACAGTTCATGATAAAGAGAATGTAAACCGAGATAAAAGCAGGAAAAATATGTAGGAAGGCAAACATTATAACAAATGAAACAGAGGAAGCTGGACTTGTACGTGATGAGCACAGCTGAGCTGTGCTTTCTCCTGACTGAATGACCTTTTTGCCTATGTTCTGCTGCAAATCCATATTTTGCTTGGAAATGTCTCTGTGATTAATAAGGCTGAGCTAAAAAAGAGTAAATGGAAATTTCCTGTCATGTGAAAGATGTGCAGGCAGTTTTCTGTGCCATGAAAGAGAGGTCTCTCTGCATTGGGGTACATGTTTGCTGTAACAGCTGTGCTCACTGGAGCGTGCTGCAGAAACGGCGGGATCAGGGCTGGTTCCCATTGGACACAGATAAGGGCACCAGGGAGATGATCCTCAGGGTCAGCACCAAGTCAGCACCTGCTCAGGCTGCTATGCCAGCCTCTTGTGCCAAGAAAACAAGTTCATGGGTGGTTGTTTTTTAAAAGGAAGTTTCAGTGGGCTGTGCAGGAGATTTGAAGCTTTTCACAACAGCCGCACGTTCATTATTTTCTCTATTTAGCGGCACCTCTCATCCTACCTCTCCAACAGGATCCCGATGCTGCAGCCTCTTGAAAGGCCCTTTTGCCTTCAGCCCTTGTGGAGAGTAACAAAGGATGTCAGAAGCAAAAATCCAGCAGCCAGGACCACATGGCTTGAACAGCCTTGAACAGCCTTGTTGGTGCTAGTGGCACCAGCTGGGACATTTTGCATTGCAGGAGCAATGACACAGCAGGTGTAGTCCAGCAGCAAGGTGAAGGGTGGTCTCTACCCCAAGCAGGAAGCAGCAGGTCTTCAGTAACATCAATGTCACATAATAGGGGCAACAAGGATGTCTGCTGGGACAGAGCTGTGGCCATCCTAACTAGGGCTCTGCTCAGATTCTTGTTCTGCTTCTCTTTGCCGAGGAGCCTGGCCTACCCCACACTAGGTGTGAGAAGTGCAGTGCTGCCGATCTCTGCCCAGTGCAGCCCCAGAAGTCTCCATGCACTGCCTTGCAGCTGCAGCCCCTCACCTTGCTGCCCCTGCATGTCCCTCCTGGGCCCATGGCCTGGCTTGTGCCTCTGTGCTGAGAGAAAGTGCTCTGCAGACATCTCATTTCAAATATTTGTTCAAAGCAATTGGCTCAGGTGCTTTTAAATGAAACCCCAGAGAGGTCAGTCAAAACCATTAGTGTTCCCTAGGTGATCCGGGCAGTTACATTTACTGGCTAAAACACAGGCATGGACTAAAGAGCTTCTGACACCCAGCCTGTCCTTGCTGCTGAAAACTTTGCATTTCAGTGGGGAACCGTGAACTGAGTGCATGATAAAGCCTTAAACAGCCCTGAAGAAGAGGGCAGAGCATTGCTAATTTCTCCAATTTTTTAGAGGCAACTTTCATGTGACAGAACTCATGAGCCTTAATTCACATCAAATGCAAAAGAAGTTTCTTACATAAGCAGAACTGCCAGCAGAAAACAGCCAGTGACTTATCTGTGAGCTACAGGGTAGCAGAGAAACAGACAAATGAATGAGAAAAGGTCACTGACCTTTGCGTGCAGAGAAAATTCAAAGCACATTGTCTGCTGTCATTGTGCAAGTGAGAGGTGCTTGGCCCATGTCCAGCCTGCCAACGTGAAAATGCAAAATTTCACAAATGGTAGGCGTGCAGGAATCCTTGTAGACATGAAGAAATAAAATTAGCTCAGGCAACAAAGGGAGGAAGAAGAAACAAACAAATTAAAAGATCCCTAGGTATCTTGCAGCTTCTCCCCGCTAGTCCAAGCAGGCTCAATTCCACCAGGATTTGTGAAAGATACTGCCATGGTGAGTTTGTTTGTCACAAACAAAAACGAGAGTAAAAATGGTGGGGGGAGGGGTGGAAGCAGTTTAGGATGTGCATCTACTACTGTGCACTAAAAGCGATAAAATGGTGACAGTGTCCTGGTACAATGACTGAAGTTTGAGTCTCTGTTTCAAAGTGATGCTTCTGAACCCTTTCAGTGATGTCTGTGATTCATGGACATCTGTGAATTCTGTGGTTCTATATGCAACCACA
This sequence comes from Bombycilla garrulus, assembly GCA_013400315.1. Taxonomy (NCBI): domain Eukaryota; kingdom Metazoa; phylum Chordata; class Aves; order Passeriformes; family Bombycillidae; genus Bombycilla; species Bombycilla garrulus. The sequence continues at coordinate 636,214 of VXBU01014129.1, forward strand.
GAAAAGGAGAAGAAAAAGGGAAATCCACAAAACATATGAGATACCTTCTCTCCTGAGCTACAGCTCATTTGCAATATATCTTTAATGTCTGTGCTGTACTGAAGGTGTCATAATTTCCTTGTGCTATTAACCAGTCCCTTTTCCTGGTCAAATTCCAAGATGAATACTATTGCAGTGACAACAGATAATAACAAAAGAGCAGGAACCAGTGTTTGGTGCCCCTTCTTGTGACTGAATATTTTTTGCCGGTGTTTTGGTTTTTGTTTGGGTTGGGGGGGTTGGTGCTAATGTTTGTGCTGATGGTTTTTTTTGCAGCACACCAAAGGTTTGCTTGTGAAATGCTGAATTAGAAGTAGACTGCACTAAAACTTTTTTTTTCTTTTTTTGTCTCATCAAAATTTGTAGAGAAAAAGAAATCAACTGCAAATTTACTACCAGCACTAAGGATTTAGGAAACTGCCCTTTGCTCTGCCCCTTCGAGAGTCACTTTCATCAGCGCTGAGTGGGCGTGTAGCTTGTTCTGCATTAGCAGCTTTCCACCCTCACCTGGCAGAGGTGCGAACAAGAGGGATGTGCGGCAGCACAGAGTCAGCTCCGTAGCTGCGTATCTGAGCTTGCCATTGTGGGGGCAGCTGTTTGCGCCTTATCGGACGGAGATGGTCTGCTAATAACAATGGCCGTGATTTCATCAGAGGGGGTGAGTCAGTCCTTCAGCTCGCTGCCGCCCTGCACAAAGCCATCCGCTGGTTTTTTGCCGGGATAATGAGTTGAGTCAGCTCACCGAAGGCTGCACAAAGAGGCCCGGAGCCAGCGCAGGGCGAGCAGTGGGAATGCACAGCCAGGAGGGGAAAGGGTAGGACGCAACCTCCCCGTCCCGGCAGCAGGAGCTCTTAGATCACCTCCTCCGAGGCTGCGGATTCAGCAAAATGAGAACTCACCTGGCAGCGAGGTCGCCACAGAGCTTTTGCATGAGATGGGGATCCTTTCTTTAAAGGTCCCTTGGGAGATCGGAGTGCAGGCAGGAAAGGGCTAAAGAACTCAGATACTGCTGCAGACAGTACCTCTCCTCCACGAAACCTTACAGAAGCTCCAGTTAGGCAGCTCTAAGAATTTTGGGTTGGGTTTGGTTTGGTGGTTTTTATTTTTTTTTTAACTGTAAACTAAAGCAGGGAAAATGATTTGACCATAGTCAAACTCTCAGTCATTCAAGCTATGCTCGACATTAACTGAGGAGAATGGATCATACTCGAGAGTTTTCAGGAGTGAAAGAATAAAAGCGAGAGACACTCTCTGCCCTGTGAAATCGCTGAATTTTTAGTGCCACTTGCTGCTGATGCTTCTCTTTCTGGGTGGGGTACAGCTATCGGTCACGCTTATCAGGTTGGAGAGCACGCCAGTTTAAACTTTCAGCGTCAGCTGACCGGAATAATCGCTGCATATTCTCATTTAAAATGTGCATCGCTTGTAGAGCACAGGCATTTCACAAACACTCCGCAGCACCAGTCATAAACACCTGGAATTTAGGGCTCCAAGACGCACAAATGGGCGGTTTGCGTTTCTAAGAAAGGAAGTGAAATGAAATGAAAAATCAAGCCGTGAAATGAAAATAAATTAAATGAAACTTCACTGAATGAAATTAAACGAAATGAAATTAAATTAAATATTTTTAAATACTTTTATGATTTTCAAATCAAAAATCAAGGAATTAAGTGAAATCAAATAAAACTTCAAAGAATGTATTAAAGTGACATGTAACAATCTAGACGTTTCCTTTCATGAAATGAATATTCATTCAAGGAAAAAGGATATCAAGGAATGAAGACAAATGAAATGTCACTTAAAGGAAGGAAATGTAATCAAATTAAATGAAAGGAAATTAAAAATAAGGAAATGCGATTCCTTTCATGAGATGAATTTTCCTTTCATGATAGAAAATTAAATAAATCAGGGAATGAAGTGAAATAAATGGAAACTTCATGGACTGAAATTAAGTGAAATGGGATGCAATATAATGAAATTAAGTGAAATATCGAGATTTCATTTTCTTTTGTGAAATGACAAAGCAAGGCATGAAATAGAATAAAATGAAACTTCATGTAATAAAAGGAAATTAAACGAAATTTTAAAATAACAAAAAAAAAGGAAATGTAACAAAATAAAATTAAATGGAATCTCAAGATTTCATGACAGGAAATGAAACGCAACATCATAAACTGAAATTAAATGAAATAAAACTTCACAAAATAAAAGGAAAGTTTCCTCAAGGAAAGAAGTGAAATGAAATGAGATTAAAAGAAAGGAAAATAAATACATAAAAATGAAATTTGAGATTTCATTTCCTTTCATGAGATTAGTCCTCATTTCATGGAAAAAAATGAAATGACAAATCAAGGAATGAAATAAAGTGAAATGAAATTTAATGTATGTAATGAAAATAAATTAATATAAAAAATGAATTAAAAATAAAGGAAATAGAACAAAATAAAATCTTGAGATTTCATTTTCTAAAAGGAAATAAAATTACATATTTCATTTGATTTCATTTTGTTACATTTCCTTTCATTTTTTAAAATTTATTTTCTTTTCCTTTTATTCCGTAAAGTTTCATTTCAGTTCACTTCATTATTTGAAGTTTTATATAATTTTTGATATTTTATTTCGTTTTTCATTTTCACCTAATTTCATTGAATTTTCATTTTATGAAAGGAAATGAAATATTGAGATTTCATCTGATTTCATTTTGCTATGTTCATTTTCATTTTGTTGCTCTTCATTTAATTTCAATTCATTCGCTTAAGTTTCATTTCATTCCTTGACTTTTCATGTCATGAAAGTAAATGAAATCTTGAGATTTCCTTTAATTCAATTTTGTTATGTTTCATTTCATGCAGCTGTCTTTTGTCTATGGGAAATTCACATTTATGTTGACCGCTCTGTCACTTCGAGTGTGGTTGCAAAACTCAGGTTAATGAGTGGCTATCCCCTTTCCCACAGGACATTTATTCCTTGTGTGGACAAGGCCTGACTGGCTCAGCTGAGTCACCTCAGCCTCCCTTTTGCATCATGCCACAGCATTATTTTAGTTCTTATTCTTACTGTTTCCAAGTTGCTGTAAGCACTTGGGAATGCTAAATCCAAGCCAAGGCTTGTAGTGTTGGCACTGTGGCTGTGCCCCAGTGCTCTTGGAGCTTCCAGCTGGTGATAAGAGGTGTACAGGCTAGCCGACAGGAATAGCACAATTTTAGGACCACAGTTCTTACTGGGAACAATCATTTTGTCTCACCTTGTCAGCTTGTAGCATGCAATGCAGTCCGGCCTCGCCTGACATCTAGGAAGATGCTCAAGTGTTAAACTAGCTTGGAAGTCCAGGTCACTCCTGAGGTGTGAATGCTTGATTTCAATTAAAAAGGGATGAAGCAGAGATAACCCATGAGATGCAGGAATCCAGAGTCAGCAGCTTTGGCAGAACTTTGTGAAATTCCACCCTTGGTGTCATTGTCTAACTTTTAGGAAACAGCCACCTACCCTGGCTTAGTGGCAGAGCTCAGGCAGCAATTTGAAATTAAAAATTAAAATATGCCAACTGGGGAAAAAAAAAAAAGGATCCTAATTAGGAAATGCAGAAAACTGACAGAGAAAACCAAATACATCAAGGACATAATCCAAACTGGAAAACCTTAAAACAGTAAAGGATTTTAAGAAAATTTGGAATAGGAGTAACTCTAGCAATGATACAGACTTAAGAACATTTATATTGATACAAGGAAGACAGGAGGCCTTGAGTCAGTTTTTGTGGAATAAGCAATGTACGTTACTCTTGGCAAACTCTGTCCCTGGTCATACCCAAAACACAAGGAAGACAATAAGGAATCAATCTCTATGCTGAGGGAGGCTGTGTGACAGGTTCAGAAAATAAGGCAGGAAGACCAACAAGGGAAGGGGAGAGGGTATTTTCCATTGAACCACGACTTCAAGTCCATGAGAGCCTCAGTGTCACACTGAATGGAGGGCAATGAAATGAGAAGTCACAAAGGTCCAAATCTTTACACAAGTATTTTTTTCCACGTCAAATTTATTGATATTAATGGCATCTCATGCCCATTAATGGTATCTAATGCTTAATAGTTGAAGTGGAAAAGCCTTGCAGGAGTAGGAATTCAATGTCTAACTGCACGTGGGCATGTGACCCTCTGAAATGGGCTCTGCCAGACCCTGCAGCGTCCCCGGGGCCTCTGCTGTGCCAGGGCTGCTGCGGGGAGAGCACCTCGTGGGAAGGGAACAGAGCATCCTGTCCCTGTGGTGCAGGGGAGTTGCTGCTCACAGGATACTCTGGCGTGGGCTGCCGACATCCTGGACCAAAGGTAATTACTCAGGTCTTCGTCTTCGTTCTCTGACTTTGCCACTAATGTTTCTTTCCTGTTTCTATGGATTTGTCTGTGCCGCTGCCTTTGGTCCGGAAGGTCTATTATCTTCCCATCCTGACGTCTTGATAGGCAGTAGAACGAGTGGAATACAGCATTAGGAAGTCATTAGCATTCAAATAGGTCAGGAGATCGCTTGGGGGTTTTGCATGACAGTGTTTTCCCAACTTCTTGTCAGAAACAAGAGTTGATAAGCTTGAGGGCAGTCACCAGTGGTGAAACTGCAAATACGAAATCAAACCTTGGTGGTGCCTGGGGACAAGGAGGAGCTCACCTTGCACATTTGCTCACCTGCAGGAATGGGAGGTCATGAAATGCTGCCCAGAAAATATAGAGTGTGCTGTGCAGAGCTGGCAGTTTGCTTCCCCTGCCTCTCCTCTGCTGTCCAGGGCAATCTCACAGTCTGAGAATTTCCTTTTCTTGTGCATAGTATGCCGAGTGTGCATCTCTCTCTTGTCCTACACTGAGCTTGCGGGTCCCTAATTTTCAGTGTACATTAAAATGTTTGTGGTCTACTCTGTGTGTGTGTGTATGTGTCTGTAGAAGATTCAGTTAGTGCCTGCTTAGATTTGTGGGTATATGTGCTTGTCAGAAATTTCATCATTTCACCCAGAGTTTCCTTATGTGTAAAACGGAGATAATAACAGATAATTACCTACCTGGCAGGGCTGCTGTGAGGACAAATTAACCAATGCTCGTGTGGGTGTTTGCAGATGAAAAGCGTGATATTAGGACTGAATATAATGATTGAATGTTACAGAAGAGAGTTTGTATTTACCAAGGTGACTGAATATGAGTTGAAAGCACTTTGTAGGTGTTTATTTCTTGTGCAGTACTGAGTATTTGTGGAAGGTGGAAAACTGGTGGAACCAAGTTTGGGGTATGTGTCAAAGATGGTTAAAGTTCCTCTTTAACCTGAGAGCTGACTGACTTTCTTCTCTCAACTAAATCTAATGCTGAACAAGGGACAAGAGAACAGAGGAATGAAAATATGGGCAAGCTAGAGAGGAAGGGAATGAAAACGAAATGCAATTGAAGATCATTATTTGAAAGAACAAAATTGTAAAAAAATGAAAGGGAAAATAAAAGCTAGGGGAAATGAGGACAGAGGAAAGGAAAAAACCTCAGGGATTCATACGTGTTACATTTTCTCAGTACATGGAATTATGAGAAAGTAAGCATCAATTTAAAAGAGGCATCAGAAACAATAGATGAAAAGCATATGCAGGGAAAGAAATTGAGTGAAATGGGAAGGAAGCAAGAGATGTGCTTAATTATTTTTTGTTTTCATTTTGCTAAGTGTAATGACATAATTCTTTTATTCCCTATGGGTTGTTGAGAGGTACTTCTTTGCAAGTCTAGAAGATGGTGCCAAGTATTTCAGATGCTTTTTGCATGTGTTCTATGGGCAGGCTGTTAAGAGTTAAGGTGTGGATGCATTTGTCAGTGTGAGAATGTCCCTGTCTGGTTTCATTTGGCTTTCATGCTGTCTCTGGAGAATTAATGGAACAAGTTCATTTCCATCGACTCCAGTGAAGCTGCACTGCCAGTGAATCAGATCCACTCTCACTGCTAAATGTAGCTGTTGCCCTATGAACCCCTGATCCAAAGTGTTTTTCAGGTTAAACCTGGAATGTTTTGTGATTAAACCAAAATAATAAGACAAAAGCTTAATTATTATGAACACTCTGAGTGTGGTATGTTGGTGTGCAGGCTGCCCAGAGGAGGAGCAAGGGGAGGTGGCCCATGAGAAAAGTCAGGTGTCCCAATACACACAGAGTTCAGGGAGCAGACTGCCTTTCTCTGCAAATTGTCTTGAGCTGCAATGAAAATCATTGGCAAACATCCTTGCAGGGTCCTGTGGCCTGTTTGCTTTTGCTCCCTCTGGTTCACCCTCTCTCATCCTCACCCCTCCCTACTTCAACATCTCTCCAAATCCAGGATGGCTCCGGTTCTTCACCTTGTTTCACATCTCTTCCTTGCACCCCAAAACTTTTTTACGCTGAATCACTCTTACCTCAACTCATCGGCCTAAATTAATCTTTTGTGTAATTCAACTGACTAAAATTGACGTAAATTGAGTTACATCAGAGCTGAAATTAACACAGTCTGACTAAAATAGCATCTGCCTTTTCTACCGAACCAATGCCTGTCTCTTCCCCACCTCCACCCACATACCATGATTTTAACATTTCTTTCTCCTCATTCCTCTTTCACTTATCCCACTGCCATGAGCAAGCTGTGCTCTCAGTGGTCGGTGTTGCCCTCTCTGCTCCAGCATCCTGTTCTCCTTAATCCCACAGCACAGGATGTTGGTCCTTGTTAACAGCCGAGCTGTGCCCGTGTCCAAGCTCATGCAAAGCTTTGCATCTCCTATTGGATTTTCCTGTCCTTCTCCACAGAGATGCACCATCTGAGTTCAGGGCCTATTTGCACTGGGCACTTCCTGTACCCGTAGAAATTATAGTCATACTCCAAAGAATTTGCAAGTCAGAGTGCCATGATGTACAAACAGGAGGAGGGAATTTAGATCAAGGTGAAGTTATTTGCCAAAGGTAGCCTAGCAGGACAAAGGCAGAGTTGTGGGTGTCACACTCAAAACCTCTCTTCCTTTAAGCCAGTATGGCATTTCTCATTTCTTTTTTAACCCTCACACAGTGGTAAAACATCTCCTTTGCTTGCTTTCTTATCCCCTCTGGCTTTCTGACTTCCTTCAGCTTGCCCTTGGAGCCTGCTCATGTTGGTTAGGCTTTCTTCCCTCCTCTTGAAAAATCTGGGTGTTTGCAGCCAAAAATAAAGTATGGCTTCTCTGGCTGAGCCATACATTATGTCTGGTGACACGCTCCACCCTTTGCATGTGAGTATCTCTTTGGGGCAAGGATTTATTCCATAATTGCTCTAACTTATTTATTATCATGGCATATGTATCTGCAGTGTTATGCAAACTGTAAAAGCTCCTTGTTCTAAAGGTCGCCATGTGTTTACCTTCCAAACACAGATGAGCTCAGAACAAAAGGGAATGGCAGGCTCGTGAGGAGATGAAGGCAGGGAATCACCCTGATCTAACTAATTTGCCAAGGCAGTGCTCACGAAAGTAGGTTACCTAGTGCTGCAGACAAACAACTCAATCCAACCTCAGTGTCTTCCAGATGAGTGGATTAATTCCCCAGCACTGCAGTGTGGTTCCATAGCAGTGGAGAGCAGCATGTTCTGGACACCCCGAGCAGGATGTTTCTCATCCCAAGTGTCAGGCTACCAAGTCTCCCATGCTGGGACTTACACATGGACCTTCTCATCCTGCAGTGTCGGGTGCCAGCCGTAGCTTTCTGGAGGCGGTGGGCAGAGGCTGGGATGTTGTAGAGGCTGCTGTGGTAGATTTATCCCCAAGCTCGAAAGAGCCTTGCTGCAGTTAATGGCCTTCAGAGGCTGGAAAGCTGCTGTGCTACCTGGTAACCAAGGCCACCAGTACCTCCCACACACGGCTTGTCACAGTGCTACCCCAAGCACTGGCATGAGTGATAGCTGAGCTGTGATTTGCTTTCCACCTTGCTCTGAAGTGTTGAAAGAGGATCACAAGGTAATTACCGTATCTGAGTTCATGAAGTGACCCCCCTACATCCTATATGCCACTTCCAGGAAGACTAGGGATAAATTACATGCTTGTGAGATATGCAAAATACTAAGCCATTATTTGCAGTCCTTCCCAAGATCATCTGCTGTCTAATAGCATTTACTGTGGCTTAGGTGAATTGTCAGCATGAGGGGAAAAAATAAATAAAATCATTGCCTTCTCTATAATTGACAGCCTCAACTAAGTGGAATTAGAGCCATGAAGATTGGACCCTTTAATTCTGCTTTTCAGAGTAGAAATGCTCTGGTAGGGATGGGGATCTGCCACAGGCTGCACTCTTCCCCAGGGGATGCAGCTGCTTCTCCAGTAGAAGAATATAAATGCAGGAGGGTGGGAAGAAGGTGTGGGGGTCTGGCGAGCAGAAACCTGTTCCTGAGCCAGCCATGCTGGAAGAGTAAAAGGAAAAATGCCTAGGGTCGCTCTCAAGGGAAGAATTTTTAATGATCCCAGCCAAGAATGACGGGGCAAATAGAAAACAGTGACTAGGATAAGCTAAACACAAGGAGAGATATAAGGATTCTTCACCTTCAGGAGAAGGGGGGAAAGCAATACGGAAAAACTCAGAACTGTGGCTTATTTCTGCTGCAGCTTCTCCTTCCCCTCCCTTTCTCCTGCGTGCTTTGCACAAGGGTGCAGCACAGTAACCTGCCACAACCTCAAAATAAAAACTACTGGGGGACAATCCATCTGAAAAATACCCCTCTGCCGAAAAAAATCTCTTAAATATGATGATCAAAGTGTTCAGATATTAACAGGTGAGAATGGTTTATGAATCTGGATTAGCTCAGAATCCATCTGATTATTTTTAAACCTCTAAGACTGAAAGCTATAAACCTTCCTAAGAGAAATGCCATTTATTATAAAATGAGCAGCAAAATCTTGATTAATTGAGTTGCAAAAGAAATGGATCTAAAAACAGGCACTGCAGGAACATGAGTGCATTATGCATTTGGGTTTTGCTTTTGGAAGAATTCAAAACCAGATCTTGTTGCCAATGCTGATCAGAAATTGATATTCTAAACCTGAATTCAGATGTCCATAGACCTAGGAAGGGATTGTCCAGGTCACTGCTCCTGTGACATTATCTCAGGACCAGGGCCATCATCATGCCTCTGGTCTGAGAACTTCTTCCCTACTGAAGTGCAAGCAGTAATGTCTCCAGTATTAAAACACAGTATAAAAAAAAATAAAAATTAAATAGCAAATTTTGAACATGAATTCCTGTGAAGTTTTGCTTTCACACCCCCAATATGTCTGTCTGGGAACGGCCTTTGCAGAAGGAGGTTTGGTTGGCTTCTTTTATTTGCTTTCTCTGACTCATGGGAGTCACTTGCACCCACTTGATCCACCTGCACTGTGGCACTGCTGGACTTGCCAGAAGCACTGGCAAGTGAAAGGCAGGGATCTTCTGGAGCTAGTAGTGCTTCTGATAAGGTCATGAGCAGCTGATTTCTCCTTTGCATTGCTTCTCTGGATGTTTTTAAGCTAAATACACATCTGAGTCCCATGTATGCTGATCAGTAAAGTGCATCTTCCAAACTAAATCAACACACTTCTACCACATCTTAAAATCTAGCTGTATCTTTCTTTATGTTCATGAATTGCAGATCAACTTGTTCCATCTCCAGGTCTAAGCTTATGCTTCAGCCTCCTGCATCTCTGCTCAGAGGGTTCCCTTTTTCCTTCCTATGCCACTCCCTTCACACAGTTTTTGCATTTATTGTGGGGGCCAAACTGCTTCTTAACTATTCATTTTTGTACTTTTAAAGCCAGCTTCTAACTTCTCTCACCCCTAGTCAAGCCTCACAGTTATATTCTTTCCCCCTTCTTATAAAAAACAGTTTCCAATTTTGCAATGGGTTTTTTTAGCCATCCCCCAGGATGTCTAAAACTTTGTAGATACCAGAGCTTCTCTTCTTCCAAATACTTTTCTTTCCTCCACTGAATATGCAGCTTTTCAAATGAACTTGTTCACTCTTGAACACTTCATGTCTCTCGTGCATCCCCTCCACTGACTCCCTCTTACCCACCACTTTGGCCATAATTTTGCCGGAACTTTGGCATGTCTTGTCAGCAGCACATAGCTCCATCTCCCACTTGCTCTTGCTGCACTGGCTGGAGGTCTGCTCCACAATATCTGGATTGTCCCATTAGTCACTTCCTGCCAGTCTACTGCTCCTCCCTCCAGCCTCTGCCTGGGACACCCACCCCCGACTTCCTTGTCTGCTCCGCTCCTCTTCCTGTTAGCGCTCACCTGAGCATTTTCTTCCCCAGAGAGCTGATAGCAATGCACACTGACAGGTGGCCGGTACACAAATAAGTGCACCGATGCTGCAGACTTGTTGATGTCTTAATTTTTCAGTGCACCCATTCCTGGTGCTCCTTTGTCTATAAAGGACACCATGATTTGAGTGCTACATAATTATAGCTGCAATTAAGCATCCTATTCAGAGGCTGCATTGCTAATTCCTCGCTGTTTTCTTTAGCCAGATCTTCCATTCAGGATTTGACTCGTCTGCAAAGGGGCTCTACAGCTGTCTTTCTTCATTTCTTCTTCCCACCCCCTGCCGGAGAAACCAAAGTAAATGCAGGTGACGTTGGTTTGGGGTTTCATTTTTTAAGCTCTTCTCTGTACCAACCCTCTGAAGTAGAGCAGTATTTTCCTCATTTTAGAGAATGGGAACTGAGGCACAGCAGGTGATTTGGGCAAGTCCCCTCAGGGTAGCTGAGCTGAATTGCAACCAGTTTGAGTCCCTGCCTGTATGAGTGTTGAAAGAGCGAGAGACCAGGGTCAGCACTATTTCTTACAGGAATCTTGGAGGGAAAACGGCTAAAGGTCCTTCTGTGCGTGCTCAGTCAGCAAATACTTCGCAGCTAGACGTGAGCCTGTGAATGCAGTTGTTCCTTTCTGCTCTCTTCAGAGGACTCTCTTACCTATTTACTCTCACATGGAAACATGTGAGTGGGAGGCCAGAAGCACTTGACTCATTTGCGGCAATTCTCCAGTTCAGCAGCTAGGTTTTCTCCCTGAGGCAGTGTAATGTGACAGAAAGGAAGCTTCTGAAAGCATTTCTTCATCCTCCGGATTGCAGTCTGTCACTGCTGCTGCAGAAGTGACACACCTGCCTGCCACCGCCTGCAGCTCTTTGGGTCGCTGGAGGGCAAACAGGGAAGGGAGGAGCTTCTTCCTCTCCACTCTGAAATCACCTTGTTTCGGGTTTTTTTGCTCTGCTAGTACTTGGACATGAGTAATGCACCCATTCCTGTGCTGGCTTGGCAGCCCTTGCAAATGGGATTTCAGATTTGGGACAAGTGGAGCACGGCTCGCTGTGCACGTAGCAGTCTCCCCACAAACTCCTGGATGCTGATCCAGAGAAGACAGTCAAGAAGGTGCAATCTCCACCAAGCCTTTGTGAGTCTTGCTGTGGTGCTAGCCAGCACAGGGAAGGAGTATAATGTTTAATAACAACCATGGAACAGGCACCTATTTATTTACTCTTGTGTTTCAGGACAGCAAAGCCCTGTCACCTCAGACTAACCTGCAGCGGACACAGTGAGAAATGGAAAACACTCTCTTGTATCCTCCATCACATAAACAATTAGTTGTCTTTGCACAACTAATTTTTAAGCAGCTGCTGCTTTTTATGGGGGAAAAAAACCACCCCAAACAAGAAATCTAATCAAATAAAAAAAACAACACAAAAGTTAGTATGGTTGAATCGGAGACAGTTTGGTAAATCATGATATTTTGTTTTGGAGGATACCACTCCTCACAAAAAGACTCCTACTATACAGCTCTTCAACACTGTATCACAAAATGATACTTATTTTAATATCTGTCCCAGTTTTTACTCCTGTTTTGCAAGTAGATGGTCACTGTTCTTCAGCAAAATAAGATGTAGGTGAGGGGGAAAGCATCAGGATTTTATTCCTAAAGAGCAGAGCACTCAAAGATTTATAACGAAAGCTTGTAGCAGTTTATGCCACACAAGAAACACTGCTGAGAAATTTATCAAAGAATGTATCATGAGGTGGGCTATTTAGGGACTGAAATTACATAGGAAGGACTGGCAAGAGAGATGTGTGCTCAGGACAAGCGCAGTCACAATTAATGCTAAATATAAGGTGTCATATCTTTATCTGATGCATAGCCTGCACTGCCTCGCAAAGGAAAGTTAAAAAATTGGGCCCAAATAACCAGATTATACGTGGGAGGTGTTTGAAGACATATTTAAAACACTGTAATAGGGTGGGGGGAGGGTTACAACAAGAGGTAATATTTCCTGATAGGTTAGTTTACATCCTTTAGAAAACATTCTGGAACCAGACCAGAAAAATAAGCAAGGCCTTAACCAGGACTTAGCCTGGGACGGCACCCAAACTGAGGCGAAAAGTAAAGAGACCCAACCCTGCCTGTGCACACGCAGCCCCTCCGGCAAGTAATCCCGGGAACAAAACAAATCCAGTGACGGATAGCGTAGTTCTGCGTGGATTTGCAGCTGCCTCAGCACAGTTTAAAATCAGCCCTCCCCTTTCTTGATTCCCTTGAGCCAGTGCTAAGGGCAGAGAGGAACATAATAATGACTCTCTTTTAGAGTGGAAACTGGAATTCACTCCTTGATCCCAGAGGGGCAGGGCCAGGTGCAAGTCTTTCCCCCACCCTGCCTGGCAAGTTTCTTCTTCTCCAGTCCTGAAGGGCTGGATTGACTCTGTGGCAGAGAGGGCAGTTTCTTTGTACAGCCCTTTTTATTCCTCTGCGGTGAGGCTGTCATCTGGAGGATCAGGGGGAAATCAAAAGGAACTGAATCATCGACCTTATAAAAACTCCAGATCAGGAAAAGAGTTGGTTGGCATGTACTGATGTGAGAATGGGGAGGGGGGATGAGATGGGACACGTGCTTGCTTTGGAAAGAGGTCTCTCTCAGCTTCAACAAAGCTCCTCACCCCTATTTTTCCTATCAACACACAGACAACATTTTGTCTTCTAGTGTGAGAGGTGGGAGCTAAACATTTCATCACAACAAAGTGAAAATAATCTCTGCTGCCTTTACTTGGATGTGGGAAATATTCGCTTGCTTTTAAATACCAAACTATACGTATATTTGTGAACCTACTATTGCTTTCATGTGGGAGCCTTAGGTGAACACAAAAGACTACATTGTGCAACTACAAATGAACAGAGCATCCAGGATTAAAGAGATTTTATTTAGCCCAACATGAAATAGCAGAGCTGATGTCAGCCTCTAGTACAGAAAAAAAAATACAACCAACAAGTAATTTAGTGAGCATTGGAACTAAGAAAGTCACATCTCCTGTGCATTTGTATATTGTGGTTGATTGACCATGGTGTCTAAGATGGCAAAAAATTAATTTGAAGCTCTTCCTACAGATCAGGCACTTATTAGCATTCTCAATTTTATGGAATATCTGAAATCTAATAAGGCATGAACTGATGTTGTAACTTTCACTGTCGAGGACTGTGATAGAATCTCTTTTTGTTATCAGGCCTGTTATTTTTCACAAAATCTGTAGGGATCTAGTTACACTTCTGCCAAACTTGTTTGAAATCAGACAGTGGGCTCAAAAGTTTATTAGAGACATGGACAGACAGGTGCAGACACCATGACCATGTAAGTCTCATTTCCATCAGAAATAAGGCTAAAAGAACTTACATGGAAATTAATTTTTAAAGGAGACTTGATAGGCAGAGGAGTAGACCTTTGCAAAGTGTAATTTCAAATTTTAAGTGAATGTCATGCTAGGAAAAGCTATTGAAGACCAGTCTGGAATACTAAAAGTATCTCTTTTACCTAAAGGAGAGGAAGAGCACAAGATGAGCTGCAGTGGCCCACCTGATCCTTGTTTTTTTAAACTAAATCATACTGAGGGCAGGTGATTTCTTAGAGAGAGGAAACAAAGATCAGCTTCAGAAGCTCTGGCCCCTATAGTTTTTTCTGCTTGTGAGCACTTAGGGCTAATCACAGAAGTAAAGCACTGCCAATGCCTCCGAATGTTTGTATTTCATCACTGCCTTTGACTTTATCCTTGTTTCCTTTCTCATTCCCTGCCAGCTCTGTCCCTGGGCTGCAGTGGGGAAGTGCTGCTTTTCATCTTATTTGTATGCAATCTGCAGGGGGACCAGTCTTGACTAGGGCCCCTAGCAATGATCACACACCTTGCAAAAATCGTGATTTAACGATACAGCCCCCAGTTTCTCCAGCTGGATGCGTGTGGGTATTTACTCATGCTCCCAGCCAGAGATTGGAAGCAGGGCTGTTTTAGTCCCAGCTCTGACAGCAGCCTGCTGGGCGGCCTCTGGCACATCACTCTGTCATCTTCCCCTCTGCAAGCTGGGTACTCCACACCACCTGCTTTTCTGGAGTCACTGAGCTGCCAGAGGATTCAGAGGGTCCAGCTGCCAGCTCACTGCAGCCAACAGGCTGCTGCCTGTGGCCACCATGGTCCTCTGCCCCGGCCCCAGTTGTGTCCCCCTCTTCCTCACGAGCATCCCTCAGGTGACTGCCAAGTCTGAAAAAGGGGGGCAAAAACTCTTAAATACACTTTTGCAGTTGCACCCCAAAATACACATGGGGTCCAGGCCTGGTTCTCCTCCGAGCACTGCAGTCAGGACACTGGTGCCAGCCATGCCAGGGTGTTGTCCCAAACCTGGGTTCTTTCACTCAGTGGGGAAGCCGATCAACACACAGAGTTGAGATACTCGACTTTATTTCGTGTCTGCACAGAGATGGGTGTGAAGTGGTAAATCCACAAATCTAGGAAACTTATTTATACATACATACACAATGTATACATATGCAAGCATATTTATACAATCCTATTCAGGCAACATTTGCATAATGAATCTACATCACTACCTGGCTCAGCTACTGCCTTCTCTTTCCCCACCTTTGTTTAAAGGCACAGGGTATTCCAAATTCGTGTGTTCAGTGGGTGACGGTGTTCCCTCAGAGGTGGGGTTTTCCCCTTTCAATGTACCAAGTCCACTTCTAGGATACAATTTCACAAGTTAGTTAAAGATTTCTAACCGACATCCTCGAAGCTGGTTTAGGCCGACACGTAACCAGTCTCTTCCCTTTATCCTACATCGCATGCTGCACCGCTTAGGTCAGGTTGTTCTCCTTCTCGCAGAAACTGTTGTCCCTGCAACTCGTGCCCCCCGTCCCCAGGGGCCACGCAGGGGTCTGGGAGAGGGGCAGGGCGGCGGGGACAGCCTTGTCCCCAGGGCCCGGGGGAGCGGCCGCCCCACCCGTCGGGGCGGGCTCGGGCAGGCCAGGTGAGGCGGTCCCGGCCCTGCCTCTCCCTCCTGCCGCAGCCTCCTGCCCTCGCTCCCGGCCGGCGCTGCGCTGGGGGTGCCGGCGGCATGGCGGAGTCCCAGGTGCTGCTGCTGGACGAGCTGCACGTCAACGAGAAGGTGACAGAGGCCCAGGCCCGCTTCTACTACAGCGAGGAGCAGCGCCGAGCCCTGGAGGCGCTGGTGACTCGCGGCGAGGCCGCGTACCGGGAGGCGCTGAGGAAGGAGCAGCTCCGCGATTTCCTCTCCAGCCGGGAGCTGCAGGACCTGCGGGGTGGCTGGCGAGGCTACGACGACCCCCGGGAGGGCGGCAAGGTGGCGCGGGGGCCCGGCGGCGAGACCCTGTCGCTGGCCTACTGGCCCGAGTGCTCGGACACCGAGGTGCCCCCGCTGGACTTGGGCTGGACCGACAAGACCTTCTACCGCGGCATCAGCCGGGTGTCCCTCTTCACGCACCCGCGCAAGGAGGAGAGCGCGCCGCACCTGAAGGAGGTGGTGCGGGAGATGATCCAGCAGGCGCAGAAGGTACGGCCCGGCCCTCGACGGACCAGCCGTGCCCACCCTCACCCGGGCCCAGGGTCTGCCGCGGGGCACGGGGTGGCAGGCGGGCGAGAGCCGCCGCGGCCGGGCTGCCCTCGCCCCAAAGCGGGAACCCGCCGGCCATGCGATGGTCGGCGTCCGCTAGGCAGGGTTTCACCAGCTCCTTGTTGCCAGTCGTGTTACGCTTTGCCAAAGCTGATCCCCTGTGATGGGGTTAAACCTCTGCACACCCCCTCCCCTCATTTGGGGTTCTGTACCCGTGGTTCACGTTGTCCTGTCCCAGCTTCATTCCCGGGTTCCAGAGGAAGCCAGGTTATGATGCTGTTATAGCCGCCCCTACCTGGTGTGTGCAGGTGTCCCTAGTTAAAGACAGGGCGGCGTTTTCGTTTATGAGATGGTGTTTTTTGGGTTTATTTTTGTGGTCTCAACACCCTCCAGCCTGAACTGCAAGTTGCCAGATTGCAGACATTATACGGCTCCTCCTCCCATTTATCTTTCCCTGGAAATGACTGCTGGTGGTGACAGAGCACCTCTGGCAAGGAAGCAAACCAGCCATGATGCTACAAGAGCTTGCTTGGAACAGGTGGGGGCAATCACGAGGTTTTTAGTCACTCACCCCGGATGTGGGTGAAGTTCCCGGGGAAGACCACCCAGAAAAAGATCCTGGTCAGAGCTGACACACTCCTTGGGTAAAGGGGAGGACAGTGTAAGAAACTTTATTCCTGCGCTTAGTTTTGCAGCTTTCTGGTTTTTCTGCTTTATAATTCAGCAGTTATTTCCTCCTCCACCTGTTCCTCTTTGCCAGCACTCACTGTATGCACAACTTTTGCAGACTTGTTCAAACCGAGTCTGCTGGGAAACGCAGAAAACTTTCCAGAGAGGCATTAATTTGGTGGGTGATCATCTCAGCTCCCCGCTCTCAGAAATTGTGCACACCCTGTAATTCTGTTCAGTGACTGGTGTGATCAGTCACTTAGAAGACAGAAGCTGTAAAATCCTTACACTCCGATGTAGTGCAACTTCACCTCTTTGCACTGCTACAAAGGCTTCTGTAGACCATTCAAAAACTGGGAAAGTTTGTTTTTTTCAATTGCTGTCCCTGGCACCTAAAAATAATTCCTTTTTAGATTTTTATTATTTTCACTGACTGGACACACTGTGCCCCTCCCAGCCCGAAGCTGGTTTCATGTTTAACAGCCATTTGAGTGTTTAATGGTCCTTTTCATAGATAACTATGCCCATTGTGTTCAGCTGAGCTGGCCCTGGCAAAAAAAAAGTCTACAGGTAGCAGCTTTTTAATCAGTAAATGTGAGTGGGGGTTTGTTTTTTTGTTTTTGTTTTTTTTTTCTGAGGGGGGTGGAAACAGATACTGGTAATATGTGGCACATGTCTGTGGGTGGCTTATCATCAGTATTTTACAAATACATGTTAATTAAGCTACCTTGCTGCAATGAGATAAGCAAGCATTAACTTGCCAATCTTAAAATTCCTATGAAGAGCTAGGCACACCTTTGGGCCCTACAGATAAGTTTATTATCCATAGGATAGGAAGAGAAATGGGGAAAACCTCTTGCAGCAGTAGACACTCATGCTCTGACTTGCTATGCTTGAGAACGCTCCTAGGTAATCTTGACAGATCACCAGCTGTGACAGGGATTTGAGACTGCAAACACAACAACAGGCGTTTCCCATGGGATGTTTTGAATGCTGTTCTCGGTGGTCCTCAGTCTTGGAAAGAAGCCTGAGCTGACCCAGGGCCCCACAGCCTGGAGGGAACCATCCTTTCACATTGCAGAGCCGGTACTGACAATTAATGGTTTGTCCAGGACAGGGTGTAATTTCTGCAGTCGTTACACTTGTTGCAAATGGAGGAGATGGAGAGAAAAGAAGTTTGTGCTTCTCCATTCCCTATGTGGATGTTCTTACTTCAAACTAATATTATTTGGCATCCTTTCTCCTAAATAGCTCATCCATACCACTGTGCATGGGGGGGGAGGGGGCATAACAGGCCTGAATTAAAGCATGAACTGTTCATGCCTTTAATTATGATTTGCCTGTATATGGAGTTGTTCAGAAACAAAGTGGCACAAGTTCACTGTATTTTAATTTTCAGAGGTTCTGGTAACATTCCCTGCATCCTGCTGGGAAGGGGGAACCAAGGCAGGACCTGAAATCCTGCCTGGCAGAAGTTAGTGTGGGACTTAGTATGATGTAGCTCCAGCACAATTCACCTGTATGAGGAGCTCACATGTTAATGATGAGCATAAATACAATGTCAGCTCTTTTTTCTCTCTCTAACAAAGGGGAGCTGGTGTAAGCACTGTTGACAGAAGGAGCCTGACAGAGCAGATGTGTTGGTTGTTGTTGGCCGTACAAGCAGAGACTCAGCAGAGATTCAGCAGATGCAGTGGGGGATGTTTACTGCTGCATCGCTTTCCCAAAAGCCATTTGGTCAAGGGCATTTTTCACAGGAAAGAGGTCTCTGGGGAGAATTATTCCTCCTTCCTTAGAGGGCTCCTGCAAGACAGCTGCACCTCTTCCAAGCATCAAGTGAAAAAAAATCCTACTGTATGATTCAGTATTTAGCTCCATTCACACCTATATATGCCATCCCCAGCCCAGATGGGCTTATTACTGTGTTCCCCAGCACCTGGGAAATTAAAATTTAGGCAACTCTATTCCCAGCATACTGTCAGCATGGCAGCTCTGACCTGGCACGCTGATGTTAAGCTTTGGGACTAGAAAAACACTAGTTTGCTCCCTTGATAACCTTTAAAATGTTGGGAAGAATAACTCAGGCAGAAAAAATAATTGGTATTTCTAATGGTGTAAAATATACATGTTTTGTCTTTCTCTCCCTTTCTGTAAGATCAGCATTAAAGTTACCTGTAACCTTCTTGGTTTTGTTATTACTCATCCTATAAATGTTCAGGCTTGTCTCTCACATCAGTGAAACCTTTTGTTTTTAATGTAAAATCTATGCCTGGAAAGAAGGATAAGTTTTATACCAGAAAAACAGTCCATGTGAAGAGAGGGAATGATCATTTTGTCTCCAAATCTTGAATACACTCCAGTCCCTTCCTGAGAAATATGAGGTGTTTATGTCTGAGCTTTATAAATCATTCCTGGGGAAGCCAGCCCTAAGAGCAGACTTTTCACAGGGATTTTGGGGGGGAAAAAAAGGGAAATAAAATTCTTGTTGTCTACACTATGCATTGTGGCTGAGGATGCAGGCCCTGATTGCTCTGTACATTCATTCTTCCATTAGACACCTTCAGGTTAAGTGTTAAAGTTGTGGTTTCAGTCTTTTTTTTTTCAATCTATTTTCAGTGTTCTTCATTTAAATGAATGCTTACAGAGACAATGGTAGTTTCTCAATACAGAAGAAAAACTAGGTATTTGGCTTTGTCATTCCTAAGGCTGCTAAATTAAGTAATTTTTGTCGAAGGAGAACTCTCACAGACATTTACTAGGTTCCTTCCAAAGTGCAGCAGCTAACTCAGAAAATCACAGTTGTTGGTAGTGCTTGGACATGTACATCTCTGTGCTTTTGTCTCCCTATAGGCTTCTCCTCCATTACCTGGTATCAGTGCACTCCTTTGTTTTGCACCAGTGGGATTTTTGGTTCCTAATATTTATTCAGTTGTGTTTCTACCATCTTCTTGTTTCCAGATTATTGCGGTGGTCATGGATGTGTTTACAGACCGAGACATCTTCCGCGATATTGTTGATGCAGCATACAAGCGCTGGATCCCAGTCTATATCATCCTGGATGAGGAGGGTGTGAAGCTCTTCCTGGAAATGTGCAGATGCCTTGACCTCAGTGACTTGCAGATCCGGGTAAGATATTCAGTCCTGAACCATTATCTTCTGCAGGTCAATGGCCTTTTGCAGTTGTAATGAATTTTGGAATTTGCTTGGACCAGAAAACAGATCTCTTTCTCTCTACAAGTCATAGCACAGCACTTAGAGAGGGTTGATGGAACACAGAGTGGCTTGATAATACAGAAGGAAAGAAAAAGGAAAGATTTGGATTTTTTTGCCTTGCACCCAAGACAGGGATCTGTGTAGTTTCTTGGCTCTTGTGACCTAAAAATTCCTGCTTGGGGAGAAAATTATCAGAGAAAATTCCTATAGGTTTTCTATGTGAGGGTTCAAACTAGAGTCCCAAGAAGCTCTTTCAGTTGTCTGCGTGGATCCCTCTTACAGGACACATATACTCTGTGAAATCAAGACTTTCCTATCCGGCAGTGATCATCTGGGAGTGAATGAACTTGTAGTCCTCCTCTGCAGGAGAATTTAAGGGATGGAGGGCTGCTGCCCAGTCCCATACCAGAGTGTGCCTTCATACAGTGCATGCAGCACAGCAGAGCAGTCAGCCTGGCTTGGCCACCAGAAGCAGCTTCAGAGGGATCTCACTCCATTACATACAGACTGAAATCCTTTGTGTGTTTCTTGTTGGTATTGTATTCCTTCCTTTCTTCCCCACCTTTTTAGTCACTGTTGCTACTACAGACTTGTTCTGAATACTGAAAAAAACTGCTAGGTCGGAAACAACAAATGGGATCAGACTCACCCCTCTTAGTGATCCAGCTGTTCTGAGCAGCGGTGGGGGAAAAAGTGCTTTTTGCCTGGAGGAAGGATGGATTTTCCATGAATACTCAATTAATAGTTAAAAAAACCCCAAAACACAAACAAAACTCACAAAGTCCTGAAGATTATGGAGTCTCATATTAATCATTTTAGGAGAACGATCTTAAATCTGGATAAAAGTTACCTGCGTTTATCTGAAGAGTGCTCCCGTGAACTACCACTCTGGCCCTGAGTTTCATCAAAAAAGACATCCAGCTGAGAAGTTTTCTCATCTTTCTCCAAAACAGTGGTGGAAGTTCCTTCCCTCTGGTGTCTTTGAAAGCAAGACACAGACCTCATTATAACAGACGTGTTTCAAGTGCCAGCGGTATTGTGTGTCCTAGGCTTGTCTCTCTTTGGTACATAACTGTGAAATCACAGCAGTAGTTCCATTTGCTCTGGTACCAGTTCCCCAGTACTTTTCTCACCATGTCATCATGTACAGGAATGATGTCTTCAGTACTATAATGTTTTTACTCCTGAACAGAGTGAATGAAAAGATGTCCTGGCACTTTTAGAAAGAGATGTGTTGCTATTGGAGAGGTGGGTTATTTTCAGTCAGTCTTTTCTGTCTCTAAATAGTAACCTGTCCCCTTCTGCTCTTTTTTCTTATTCTTCTCCACAGGTATCTACACAGACTTGACACTCCTAAACCAGTGATCATAGTGATGTGCTACAGCAGTGCCTAGGTCCTGCAGCAGTCTATCTGTATGGCTCTCTCCAAGGAGAGGTGCAGTTTGAACTGATGCAATCAAAAGAAGGGGAAAACTTTTCTGTGTCCTTTCTTTCATGGCAGCCCATGCTATGTTTTTCTTTAGATTTCTTCAGCTAAAAATAGTACAAGCTGAGTTGAAGGAAGTCCACTGAGAAGAAATTCTTAA
This sequence comes from Bombycilla garrulus, assembly GCA_013400315.1. Classification (NCBI taxonomy): domain Eukaryota; kingdom Metazoa; phylum Chordata; class Aves; order Passeriformes; family Bombycillidae; genus Bombycilla; species Bombycilla garrulus. Next base: position 657,631 of record VXBU01014129.1, read on the forward strand.
CACCTTTTGACCTAGTTAATCACTATTCTGCAGAGCTTCAACCCACAGATTGCTGTCCTTCAAATTTTCCCCCTTTTCCCAGGTATCTCATGCTGGATCTTAAATTCCCCCAAAGGTTGTTATCTTTCTTTTCCGGTATGACTTAGGTTTTTGTTAGTCTTGCTAAGGTCAATGCAGTTAATTTCTGTATATGGTTCTATGGAATTACCAGGGAGATTCTTCATGGAGTGGGGAAACAAGTAATTTGCCTCTCAAGGAAGGTGTTTTTTGAGTGTCCCACCCACAGCTGCCTTGGATGTGCCTATGCTGCTGCTTGGGTCGGTGTAGCAGAAGCCATCATGTAGGGATTTCCCTGGCAACAGGCTTTGGGTGACTAAGGAAGCTGCAGCAAGGTTAAGGTTTCCCCTTGAGGACTCCTCCCAGCCGTTCCTCTTTGATGTAATGTGCCAAGGGTTGAAGATCCAGATTTAAAGCAAGAAAGCAAGCTGGGCCTCCGGTCTTGTTCAGGCAGAATCATTTTGTCCCACATTGTTTGATCACAGAGGATATTGAAATTGCTGAGTAAACTCTGTATCATTCACCCATTTCTTACCTGCCGGTCTTTCTCCTGACAACTGCTTTGATGTCTGAGTCTCTTCTACAGATTTTTAGCAACAGGGAAGATGTTATCTCCTTTTTGAATGACCATTTTGCTTTATTCTAGAAGATTTTCACCAGTTTTCAGCAGACATAGTTTGCCAGCAAAGGAATTGCATACTCTTCTTTCCTGCCCTTCTGCCCACCTTTCTTTTGGAATGTTTGTGCAAGGTACAGAGGACGTTTTTTTCCTCAGGAAGTTGCAGCCACATGAGATATAACTCTAAGGTTTAGAGGCAAGTTCTGATCCCAGGGGGAGAGAGATGATGCACTACCATGAACTGCAGGGTCACAGTGTTTATTCTGTCTTCTGTCACCACACTATACTCATTTTATTCTGTGTTTGCTGCCCTTTTGGTCCCATTGTCTTGTTCATCCAATGCAGAGTGAATACTTCAACAGTCCTAATACAGAGAGATCTACTGTTAGCACTGGGTTTTGTCCTTTATCTATGTACAGTGATGGACATTTTCACAAAATTCCTGGCTATTGTATTATTTTTGTAGAGATGGCAAGGTGTCATGATCTGCTGACAGTCTCATGGAATGGAAACTGCTGTAGGAAGACAGTACCTCACCCTGTAAAGAGTAGAAGTTCTTTACTAACTCCAAGCATGAAATGAGAAAACCTCAATTTTTGTCTGAAGGCCAGAGTTCACCAGGAATGTATTTAAATTCAATCATCAGAACGTTCATGGGTTGTTCATAAGAGCATGTCTTGTGTGTGTGAGTCATATGGCTTCCTGAGCCTACAGGACATGGTTTGTCAGACTTCTGTTAGGTTTGACACAAGAGTGTTCTTCAGAGATCACAGGGAATCAGAGTTCTCATAGCCCCTCAGAAATTCCTCTTTTTTAGGACATGAGGGTGAATGTTCTCACCAGTTTTTAGACAAGTGTATTTTGTCCTCTTTCTTCTCTTAACCCCAGCCATAGTAACAGACACTCCTGCCCAAAGACAGAGAATAATTCTCCTAGGGTTCCAAGCAAGCCCAGGGGATGACTTATCAGCAGGAAGTTCACCTTCACACTAATTTTTACATTCATTCTCCCAACATAAGAAGTTTCTCCTTTCACTTCAGAACGTCTAAAAAGCTTCTACCTAAGAAACTTTTGGAATTTCATTTCAGTATATTATGTTTTTCATCATTGATTCCTACCTGAGATGAGGGAGGAGTGGAATGTGGTATGAAGCAGTGCTGTTGGTTTTTAATGGTCAGGTGGAGTATTCTTCTACACTACTTGTGACCTTCTGAGAATGGGAGCTTGCAAGGCTCTCTTTTTGTAAAGCCGCAAATAGATAATACTCAGTAATGATCTTGGCAGGCCATGTCCCAGCTAGCTGCATTCCATCCTGTTCTATCTGAATACTTGCAAGTTACACTATTTTGTCAATAACCATGCCTTTTCCAAAACTGTCCAGGGCAAACAGAGGATTTCCCCGTTCTAAGAGTGAAGGTATACGTAGAATTCTCTGGTGGGAGCAGTTACAACAGCTCCCTTTAGGGTCTGTCTTGTGTATCCCCCCTACTCAGCCCCAGTTTGTGAGCGCTACAGCCTAGGTCTGTCAAGTCAGTCACAGCATTACTGACTTTCTAAACTGGGTCTAATTTAGCTTTCTGTGGACGAAGAGTGAGGTTTGAAAGTGTCACAATAAAGCAAGGAAAACCAGTTCCTTGCTATTTGTATTGGGATGCTCTGTCAGGCTTGACTGTTACCAGTCGTATGAAGTTGTAGCCAGGGAGATGTTAGTCATTGTTTGTGATGAGGAGTGGTGCAAGTCTGTGTAAAAAAAATATGGAAATTCAATGCAGACTGCATCTCCCCTAAGCCAGGATATGACAAAACAAACCTTAAGCAGGCTTCTGCAACAGTACAGATCTAGAGGTGTCACTTCTATCTGGTGAGCTAAGTGGTCCTCTACTCAAAATATTTGTTACTACTGTAACTCTAGTGCCCCCTGAAAATGCCTGCAATCTCACCTCATTTATATTTGTCTTTCCTCTTCTGTTATTATGCAGTCTTCGGCACATAAACCTGGGCTCATTCTTCCTCTGTATAGCTTGACTTAGCAGCCTACAAGTGCTCCGAGATCCTTCAAGGCAGAAAATATGATACAAATAACCTGTTAAGTGACTTGATGTTTATATGACTTTGTGCTTGTTTTCTGCATTTCTAGATGTATTAATGTACTCCTGTACCTATTTTATTCAAGGAGGTTTATGTGCTCAGCTGTTCAGTTCTATCCCCTCTGCGCCTTTCTGTGTTACATACAGCTCAGTTACTGCAGAAATTCAAGTGTGCTTTCTTTCCACCAAAACAAGGTGATAGAATGTTCAAACACAATAAGATCCACACTTATTATATGCTGGGAAATTTTCTGCTCACACAGGCTGATACTTGTTGATTCACAGAAATATATATCATGTCAGAGCTGTTGACTGACTTCTTGTCTTGTGCAGTCAGCATACCATGATTTGGCAAATCCCACATCCAACATTAATCAGCAACGAAGAAAAAATTACTTCAAGTGATCAGCCAGCCAAATGAAAATGTTATTTTAACTACTGGAAAGGGCACCCTTTCTCCTGTGCTCTACCCAACCTGCCTTCAGCATCCCATACATATGACTCATTGCTAGGCCTTGGGCAAGCCACTTCATATTTTTCTGTCTTAGGCTCCTCATCTTTAAAACAGGGTAATAATACTTTCAGCAGTGTTGGGAGCATTAATTAGCTAATGCCCACATAGGACTCCAGACAGATCAAGCAACAGCTGAATGTAAAACAGTACTATCATCAGTTACTGTTAGTCAGAATTTGTATTTCCACTGTTATATTCTAGTGAGGGAAATAAGAGTAGATCCAAAAGGTAGGAGTTATATTCAGAAAAAAACAGCTTTTGAAAGAAACCTGCATTCTTATAATCACTCATTCCTGCATGCTAATTTCTACAGTCTATGAATATTTAAGCTGTCAGTGAGGTTTATAGTAATAGGACTTAGCTCTTTGTGGGATCTGAGGCTGTGCTAGCATTAGCCAAATCCTCCTGATTCTTCTGCTGTGCAGATGGGGAAGAATTTAACAAAGGTGAATTCACTTTCCCAGAACATCACAGGGAACAGTAACAGAACTGCAGTAACGCCTGGGACTATGATCCCAGCCCTGGATTTATGACTCCAGTTCACAGTGCCTTTTGGCTTTTCATTCTTACCTTACATAAAATGATAGTGGAATGAAAAAAATTGTCTGGATTTGTGTGTCAGAGTGACAAATAATTTGCTCCAAACTTATATTGACATTCAATGTTTTTGGGTTTGTGGGGAGAGGAGGGGGACTGTTTCATGTTAGACTCTTTGGCAGTTCAGCCTTGTGCAGTCAGGACCCATGAGCAGAGTAACACTCACTCCAATGTGCAAATATATCCTTATAGTATGCACAGACACACTTCTATTGTTGAAATCATGTAGCCTTAACTTTGTGTTTTTTCTGTGTCAGGTACTGCTTTGTTTTATTACTTGTAGGTTTGCTGACCAAAGAGTGTGAGATGGGAGGTTTGGGGAGAGGTATTCTTTTTCTAACTACTTCCATTCATTTTGTGAAAAGATTCTCCTTCCTTGTCTTCAGAAATTATTCTTTGCTGATCTATTCAGGACATTAGTAGAGACTTATCTGACAAGCATTGTCTTGCCAGTGGCTCAAGTGAATAGCTGAAGACAGCAGGCAGGGTTTTGATGATGCTGACCCCTTGGACAGCTATAAACTGATGGAGAGGAGTGACCTGTGTAGACAGGGGATGACAACAAAACTTACAGCACTGTGCTTTCCTTTTGCAGCCCTTCTGGTGGCTAATACAAAATGAGTCCCAGAAGTAGTGAGATAATGTGAGTGACATCTTAAGACTTGGAGCTGGCAATTATGTAATTTTCTGCCCTATTTATTGTGACATTTTGTCTTTTCACCTCCCTGTTAGAATATCCGCATCCGCTCTGTGACAGGAGTTGGGTTCTACATGCCATCAGGGAAGATCAGAGGCACACTGGCATCCCGATTCCTGATGGTGGATGGTGAAAAGGTGGCCACTGGATCATACAGGTGGGTTACTCTTGTAAGCAAGGCATTAAAAGCATGTGTTTAAAGAATGGTCATGACTTTGCTTGAGAGTCTTCTTCAAATGTCACCCCCCTTTTATCCCAGCTTCTGTAATCTGTATGGCATCTGTAGAAATTGGACGGGGACAACAGAGAAGGTGGCATAGAGCCCTTCTCAGAGAATGAAACAGACCCGTGCTGGCAGACCATTTCAGAGGGCCAGAGACAGTTCCACACTGCATCAGGAAGGAGTCTGCAAGGACTCCACACCAGTCCCTGTACTCAGTCCTCTTCAGTGAGGTTTTCAGTTCGGAGATTCTTCCTGTTGATGCAGTGCAGTTTTTTTAAAAGGGTAAACTGTCCTTCAGAGTTTCAGGGCCTTTTCTCCCAAACCTGGTCTACATGTCTAAAGAAGAACAATAATGTTGTGTCATGTATCTACTGGGGCCCATCTGGCCAAGGATACAAGGGCAAATGGCACAATGCTACATATTCCCATGTAGTGTCTTCAGTTTTGTTAGGTGGGCTGGGACAAGCATGCACCCCAAAATCTAATATCAGTTCTATTTCCTCCTCTTAGCTTCACATGGACTTCATCCCACATTGACAGAAATATCCTGCTAGTCTTGACTGGACAGCACGTGGAGATGTTTGACATTGAGTTTCGTGAGCTCTACGCCATCTCAGAGGAAGTTAATTTATACAAGGAACTGGGTATTGCTAATCCATTTCTCCTTGGAATTGGGAAGCCAGGCTTTCATTCCTCCACTGTGGCTCGGAAGTTCATTAACCCAAAGTATGGTTTAGTAGCAGGGGCAACCCGTGGTGATATGATGCTCTGGGCTTCACGGCACAGGCAAGACAATCAGGGAAACATGGAAAAGGAGGAAACAAGTGAGTCAAAGAAACGGTTAAATCAGTTCCTCAATGACTTAGTCACATTGGAGCAAGTGTTCCCAGAAATAGATCCACCTCTGGAGAACTTTAACAAGCTGAATCGGAGCCCCCAGAAACTGTTGTCCCGGCTCCACATGGACCTAAAAAATAAATCCAAATCCAGAGAATCTATTCGTGACATAAAGAAAGAAGATGCACAGACCAATGCAAAGCAAGGAAAACGGTTTGCCAGTGGGCTTTTCAGTCGCAAGGCCAAGCGGTCTCCAGGCTCAAGCATTGAGGCCAATTCTTTTGCCAGTGAAGGACATTCAGGAGAAGACCTTGGGAACATGAAACTGGAATATGAGAGGCTCAGCATTGGCCACGCTAGTGTTCGGAGCACTGGAGGCAACTCAGGTAAAGCCTTTTACCATCATACTCTGCTCTCTGTGTGCCTTGTTCTGAGCTTGGCTGATTGATGCAAGCATACCCACTATAGGCACTTGTGAGTATATCTTCTTATTTCCTCTGAATCAAAACCAGCGAGATGAAAGGGTAGAAGTTGTATCAAAAGAGACAATTTAAGTTGAAAGCAATTTAATGGCAGTCTTACTGTAAAGTTGGTATTTCTTGTGTGGGAGTTTCTCCTACCTTTGAGCAACAAAGGGAGAGAAAGGTGAGCATTGCCTTGTGTAAAACTGCTCAGTTCATGAAGTGCATTTGCATAATAAACAGCGGCACTAGGTTCTCTATTGTAGTGGCTAGCAGGTGACAGACAGATTTTCAGTGTAATCCCTCCTTCCCTCATTAGAGTTTATGCAGGTGTATTTCCTGTGACAGATTCCTGGTAGAGAAGAGAGGAAAACGTGTTTATGGTGAGGTGAGGGGACACGGAGTGCAGGAAAGGGTGCAAGTCTTTTTAATTTGCTCCTTTACCATGTGGGAGAAGGTAATGAAAATAGAAACTATGAATAAGTAGATCACTAGATCTCAACTTTTCTTTCTTTGCTAGCGCATGATTGATATTTTCACTAAATCCATCCAAAGTCCTTAAATCAGTTGAAGATACAAATGATAAAGATTTCTAACAGATTATGGGTTCATTGCTAACTCCCCAGCATTTTACATGCTTTGTGAGATTGAAGTAAATCTTTGGACTATTCAGCCTGGTTGTCTTCCTCTCACTGAGCTGTGTTGGGTGTCAATACATCCTGCACCGTCAGAAAAATAAACTAATTGCAAGGAGAAAATTCCTCTTCCACTTGTCTGGCCAGAGACCATTCTGTGCTCTGATGAATGCAAAATGCAGATTAGAGAAGACTGAATGCCTTTGCAGTTACCATTATGTGAAATGGAAAGGCATTCTCTTGGGACCAAGAAGAAAAGCAGGGTATTGGGACAGTCAACAACAATGATTAATTAGGTTTCTGGAAATATTTCTGCTAAATGAAGAACAGACTCAAAAATGCCAAATGAACACAAGAGAGAGGAACTGTAAGAAGGCATGGCTAATTTATTTAAGACCGTAGTAGATCAGTTTTTAGAATCTACATTTGGGGAGGTAGAAGTAAACCCTGGTCTAAAGAGGTCCTCTCTCCAAGTAAGACTTGAGCTTGTGGGCTCAACATTATGTGCTGATGGAACTCATTCCTGAAAGCCAGGAAAAGCAAAATCAGTGAGGACCTGTGGGGAGATGTATGGGCATTTCCACTCGCAGGAACGGACCTGAGTGCTTGCACTACCCTCTAGTGACAGAAGGAGAGAATTGTGTCATCTCTGATTCATCAGCACTTGGCAATATCAGAGATTCTCAGTGACACCTGTTTTAAAGCAGCCAGCCTGGCATTCCCACAATGTCCTGATGAAATCAGGCCCAGCTGAAGGCACGAGAGGTTGATGTCTTTGGTTGGACGGTGGGGCGCTGCACCCTGCTGGGGCATTGCACCATCTGGGCAGGCAGGATGTGCCCCTGTTCCTCCTAACACAGTGAATCTGGCCCGGACAGACTGATACTTCATCTAGACCATTTCCACAAAGACACTACCATGCTATTACGTTCAGGTTTTATTTATTGCCACTTCCTGCAGACTACCAACTCTTTGAATAAGGGGGAAGGAAGAATTGAGAACAGGTCCAGGGAAGGTGCTGAGGTCCAGCACACCATTCTTCCCCCTGTGCTTTTTCTGACCTGATAAATCTTTCCAGTGAGTCCTTGCTACTGTATTTGGTTTATGCAAATTGAGAATGCCTGTTCATGGTGAGAGTGGGAGACTCCACAGCTTTTGAAGTACGGTGTAAGTAGACTTTGGCCAATTGGTGTCATCAAAGGCTGGAGGAACATCATGGATTGTGTATTACTTTTGAATTAAATCATTATTCTTGAGAGAAAAGTTCTCTAGTCCAATAGTCCCGATGTGGCATGTGAACAGAGATGGTAGAGGGCACATAGATGGAGACTGAAGAGGAACAGAAAAGGATTTAATAAAAAATTCTTGAACACAGCCATGGAATAGCGTTCCAGCCTCAGTATAAAGACGGGAGGCACTTTGTTATTGGGTAACTTTAGGGCTGACTTAGTTTTAAAAGTTGACATTGTCTTTGAGCAAAGCTAGTAAAAACTGTTGCTGTGATACTCTGGGGGACAGAAGGGAGGTAAGAAATGGAAATGAAGGAGAAGGTACTTGGCATGCAGGCAGGTTAGGATGCAATTACTCAGAGCTTCACAGTTTGAAATAGCTGCCCTTACCTTTTGTAAAGATTAAATAGCACACTAAAGCCCCATGGGCCTGCCTGCACACACATCCTCCAAAGTCACTATTAATTCTCTAGCGCCACGGAGACACATCCCACCTTGCAAATGCATGGAGAGACCAGATTCACACCCCACTAGCTCATAGAGTAGTTGAAAGACATTATTCAAGCAAGCTAAAAGTCAGGTTCAGTCTTGTAAGAGCAAATGATGATAAGAGAATCTGAACTGGGAAGGGAAATGATGAAAGTGTGTGCTGTGATGGAGTCTGAAAATCTGATGCAGTATTTACAGGCTAGAAAAGGATACCTGTGAGTCAGAATTGAGCATCTGGAAAATACAAGGGCTAGAGATGGTGAGTAATGTCCCAAACTAAGCATCTGAATTAACACCCTGAGGTGTTTTCCTAGCACATGACATGGAAGTTGTACATTGTCTTACAGGGCTTTCTCAAACCACGTGATCAAATTAACAGAACCCTTGAATTTTACTGTTGCGTGCTGAGGAACACAAGAGCAACTTTGAACCCGATCAGAATCTTGTTAATTTTAAGCTGGTGCAGGGCAAACTGTGATCAGCAGAGACAGTGATTTCTGTGTGCAGTTTCTGGGAAACATTGCAAAAGTCTGAAAGCTGTGTGCCTTCAGAAGGCACAGACTTTTTGGTTAGTGTTCTCCCTTGGAAGAAGCGAAGTAGGCTTGTTCGGAAGGGTCAGCTGTCCTGAGTTGCTCCATGCATCAACTTCATTCCTCATAAGCAATCCTTGCAGAATACATACACTTAGTAGAAGGATTTTGTGTTTCAGTTTTGTGTGCTTCTTGCAATAGGAAATAGGATTTACACTGGGCACTGCAGTGGCATTGAAATAGCTGCTTAGTTATCACCAGCGTTTCTCAGCCAAAGTGAGATCATGGTAAGGTGGTAACTGGAATTTTCAGCCTCTTTTCTAAAGAGAAAGAGGGAAACGTTGGGTACATACAAGGAGGGTGTTTGCTCTAACTGCACTGGGATATGTAGAAAAAGGTCAGAAGACAAGAGTAGAAAGTGAAAAGAATAAAAGGGGCTGGGAGCTGAAATTAAGCAGAGAAGCACAGACATCTTTCAAAATAAATATGAGGGTCTTGAATGTGATACAGATAGGGAAGGAAAGAGGGGTGGGGAGGAGATAGGAGTAATGATAATAGTAATATATGGGATGTGTCAGAGCGTGACAGGTAGAATGAAATGCCACAGGGAGATGTGGGGAGGAGGCAGTAGCATGCAGAGAAGCCACAGAAGTGAGGTCAGGTTGCATTGCAACCTCCCAGATAAATATCAAGAAGCTCCAGTGTGGAAGAAAGTGGAGAGAAGGAGGGAGAGTAAAGAGAGCTCTTCTCTTCCCCATCACCTACAGGTAAGGCAGCATAAATACCCACAAGCAAAGAGAGTGCCATTAAAATTTATTCACTTGAAGCCCATTTCAGCGGCAGTGCTTGGGTTGGATGCTCCCTAACCTGAGCAAGGCTGAGACTTCCCAGTAGCATGTCACCATGGCCTGTGGCAGTTTTCCCTCTCTGTTTTCACTCTGAACAGGCATCTGGCTCCAAGTGCTTTGGAGATGCACGTGTTCCCTCCTTCTGTACAAATACATGGGCAGGGCCTGCCTGTGCTTAGAGTGATGCCAAGCCACATGGCAGCCCCTCTCAGTCCCTGCTGTCCTGGGCTAATCATGCAAGCTTTACTGAGCTCAGAGCACAGATGAGCTCCCTTACTTGCAAAAGTCTTTGAACACACTTCTGTACAGTGCTTGAAACAGATATGCTGGGGCATCTAGATATCAACGTCTGGCTGTAATGATGGAGACCAGACAGAAGTACAAGCATTGAAAGGTACAGATACTGGGAGCAGAAGAAATTCATAGAGTAAGCAGTGATAAAACCTAGGATTATAAAAAATGGAGGCAGCATACTCTGCCATTTTAGTGAGAGGTCTTGGGATTTGTCTTGCAAAGGCAGTGGTGGAAACACTGGCACTGGAGATGTTTGAAACAAAACGTGAAAAAAATTCTACTGAGAATGTGTGTGGGTATCAAATGGATGAGATGACCTTGGGTTTTTGGGGTTTTTTTCCATACCTCACTCTTTGGAAAACTTCCCACCCAAGGCTTGACCAGACTATTTTTCAGTGCCAGCTGGGACCTAATGATACCACTGAAGCTGTCCTGGGTACAAGCCAAAGCCTGAAAATACTTCTCCTGTGGTTTTCTTTACAATATGCTCTGCATTTGCTCTTATTTTAATGTTTTTTCATTTCACTGCAGTAGGAAAAAAAGCCATGAGAGAGTGCAGAATAATATAGGTCTAACACAGAATAATATAGGTCTAACACATGGTGTATGGTAAAAAAATGAGAGTGAAGCATGAGTCCAAACTTTATCCAGGTCTTATTTACTTAACATTAACACTACTTTAACTTCTCTTCATTCCAGGTAACCTGAATCCAAACTCCACTATGAGCGATAAAAACAAACAATCTACCTGTGTGTTATCTTGATTGGGAAGGATTGTCCGGAGAACTAAAGACTGAATCACAAGCTGGAACAGTAACTTCTTGATTGATTTTGAACCTAAAGCCATATCCTCATGCAGTGACCTGTAAAGCCACTGCAGGTTCTGGATGCATCTGGCAGCCCCAGCTAAAGCACATTAACTGGGTGATGAGCAGACTTTGGATAGCTGGTCCCTTAAATGAGGGTTAGTGATGAATGTATTAGTCCATATGTCTATGTGCACACATATTTTGTATATAAAAACAACTGTGATGACTGGTCTCAGAGCTCGCTCTGTGCCCAGAGAAATGCAGGAGATTTTCTGACTTATTTGTGCTGCTACTTCGGACTGTCTGGCTACAGACTTGGAATCACTGTGTTGCATTGTTTACTCTACCGCACTGCAAAAATGTATTGATCTGACTGGCTGTAAGGCTGAATCCAATTGAAGTGGCAAATTCTGGGTGAAATAAGGATGTTTACAGACAGTGGAGCAATCCTTTGTCCATAGGGACTCTTCCTGTAGATTCCTGCTGTCACTTGCCCATGCAGAAATGAGTGGTCTGGGAGAAGGGTTTAGCTAACAATGGCCAACAGAGTGGTATCGGAACTGTTTCACGTCATTAACGTAGCAGTCGAACAAAGTGATTTAGCAAGAATATGGTAAAGAGAAAAAAAAATAGACTAGAGGGTAATGTTTAACATACACTTGAGACTGGGTCAGGAGAAATGCCTGATAAGGGGCCTGGGCAGGATCTGGGAGCAATAACACAGACTTCAGTGGCTGTTATGAGATCTTTGTTGTTGCTAATTCAGCAATACCAGTCATGGAAACTGAATGATTAAGGAGCACATCTTTTAGAGTTGAAAGAGGAAGCAGAAGAGACATGCAAGCTTTTCAAATGTCTTTTTTTTTTTTTTTTTTTAAGTTAACCGTTCCAAAATCTAAATCATGCTAAAATTAAGAGCTTTGATCCATAAGAAGCATTGGAATCAGACCAAAGGCCATCTGATCTGCTGTTCTGCCTCTGAGAATAGCCTGTAACAGGTGATCACAGAAGCATAAACCACAAGGCTTTTATTTGCAGAGGTCTTTCTGTGACACCATTCCAGCAGTCTGTGGACTTTCTCAGATTTCTGGCAGTTCCTTCTGGACCTGGCCTTAACGAAGGCACTTAGTCCCTTCCTAAAAGTCCTTTTTTTACTTTTGGTCTCCAAAGTGTTCTGTGGCAACAAAACCTAAATTTATTGCATGGTACAAAAAGGAACTGTTGTCAGACTGTTTTAATGGATTCCTTGATTTCCTCATAGCTACTATGGGATCTGACTGGCACTTCTGTCATCTTGTTCACTATCCCTTTTCCAGTTCTGCTCACTAACAGAGTGGATAAACAGATTGTTTTTGTCTCTACAGTGGGTAGATTGACATTTCACTCTGCTTTCTTGCCATTTAAATTACATACCCTACTGTCATAAGTAAATCCTCTAGTGATACCTAAAATAATTAGATCCTAGTTATTAGAAGACACCTGAAAACTAATATCACTAGTTGCCAAAAAAAAAAATTAAACATCAGAAAAACACAGGTTTAGTTTTCTTGCTTTTTGTTTAGAGAAACCACGTGGGTTTTTAGCTGCACAACAAATTCACAGCTGAGGCAATTGATGCACTCCCTAACACAGAAGCAGCTGATCCAAAGACTCTTTCAGATGCTGGGTTGCAGTAGAGGTTGTTACAGAGAACAGTGTCATCTGGCGCTTCCTTGTCCTCCCAGGCTTTTCAAATATTTATTTTTTAAATTGTGCAATAGGTTAATTAACTAATTAGCACCATGTTGATATATATGGTCAGGTTTTCCAGGAAGTCCTTTATCTCCCTGTTGCTTCATCTTGGGTGAAGTGACTTCACAAATAGTTCAAGAAGCTGATTTCACCTGTCCTTCCTTTCCTTCTGTGCTTACGCATTAATGCACTTTACTTTCTCTTCCCTATGGTGGATGTCAGAGCTCTTTTCTTTAACCTGTCAACTAACAGGATATCCTTTCCAGAGAAAGTTTCTCATCTTCTTGTCTTCTTTGTTGCCACACCAGTTCCTGAAAGGTAATTTTCACTTGTTTTCAAATTCTTTCCATGGAAGTCAGTCTCATGCCTTGACTCCAGAGGCTAGTAGAATTCCTTAGGCTTATCATGCGCTGCTTAATTACTTAATTTGAGAGAACAAACTTGCTTTTTTGCATGATGTAAATCTGCTCCTTAAACTCAGCATGACTCTGAGGATGCACACAGCCTTGTTGATCCAGAGTGGAGGTTTCAGGCTCTGGTGGAACTAGTTCCTCCCTGAAGATAAAATCTGCTGAACTTGGGCTATTTACCTGCTCCTATGGCAACAGAAGTCTGGGTGAGGTGACCACATTTATTTTGACTAGCTTTTGCTAGTTGTGGTTCTTGATAAATGCTAGAAACCTGAGGCTGTGACCTGTAAAATGAACCTCTCTTGCTCTCCAGATAAAATGTGGTTGACGGTGCTGGGGGTCACAGGGGCAAAGAGCAGTGCTTAGGAATTGTGTTAGAAGTCTGCCAGCAGATGTTGAAGGTACAGCAGTGTTCAAAGAAGCTGTCATTTGGTGCTTGGCCAAGATGGCCCCTCTTGTAACCAACCTCGCAAGGGTTGGATGGGAATTGTTGTTCTGTTGCTACTCAAAAGAGCCAGATTAGGTCTCTTTGGCATCTATATCCTGACCCTGTACAGTCCCAAGAAGACGCCCATCCTCTGGATCTCTTTCCTTCTTTGGCTGATCTGTGTGGAGCACCATGGGGCCTACAGCTGTGATCCTGGTTTTGGACGAAGCAATGAAGCTGGGGCTCACAGCTCTCTCTTTCTGGCCTGCAGTGGTGAGTGGTTCAGAAAGAGCCACTTGGCTGAATGTGTGCCTTCTGTATTTCTTTTGGTAAGCATTTGTATATTTAATGTATATGTGTCCAGTTAATTATATGGGAGACCTTTTCTAAGTCAAACAAATAAACTCTTTACTATGTTACGTTTGGATACTGTGTTCATGGTGTCACTTGTAATTTCTCTGTACAGTTCCTGGGTTGGGGGCATTTTTCTCATTTATTTGTCAAGAAACTATACTGTCTGGCTTAGAGCATGTTTCTGTGCAACTGGTGAACTTCATTGGTCAGTGTTTGGTGGTATTTGTTAAAAGAAATGTAGGCAGCTAAATTCTCCACAAATACAGTGTTTTGTGGCTTTGAGTGCCTTAAGAGGGACTAATTCATTCTTGCTTTCTTGCTGCTGGAATAGGCTGCAGCAGATGTGCATTTTAGCTGTTTGGGGGGGTTTTGTCGTCTTTTATTTATTTTTTACTTATCGCTTTGCGGCTGAAATGCATCTTGCTGCAGCTATAAATGCATCTGACAAAGTGCTGCCTAGGTTTTCCTTTCCATTTTTCTTACATAATTTGTAGCCATCAGCAATGACATTTAATTTATGAAACTGAGTTCCTGTGCTACATTACAGTTTTACCTGGTACAATGTAATCCTTGACATTTATGTAAGTCACAAGCTCTTGTTTCCCATGCTCTCTTTGTTTGCATGTACAAAAGCCTGTTTTAAAATTCCTGACCATGTTTTAGAATAAATCCAGCATCTATTTTACTTTTGGGCATTAGGGTACATAAAAAAAGTATTTGCAGTAAACAAAATCTTCATCTTTCAGTGTTTTCAATCCATGTAGCAATTGTGTTAGTACTGTTTAAGAGAAGTCTGTCTAATCCAGGCTTGTTTCACAGACTGTCTCAGGGCTCTGTGGATCCTGAGCTTCTTTATAGCAATAGCACCACCATGACTTTCTGCCTTTTCTTTTTCTCTTTTAGGGAGATTCTCCAAGAAAGAGAGATAAGATTGTCCTTCCCCTCATTTGCCTGCTACTTTAGTATTACACTCTTGTTTCTTGACACTTTTGTCTATGCTCTTGCAAAATCAGGGAGCAGTCCAGGATTGAATGACCTCTTTGTGTCTCCAGAACTTATGTCCCCTGTCCTTAGCCTGCTGAAGAAATGCAAATTTGGAAATCCTTGTTAATAAGCAAGGCTTAGGAAAAGCAGAGTCAGTGTCTGCAGGAACCATCTTGGAAGAGAAACATATGGATGGAGATGAAATGGTAAAGCCTTTATGCCTGTAGCAAGGCTGGTACAGGTTTACCTAACTCTGTACAACACGTATTCCTCATCTTTCTCGCAAGTTTGGGCATGTGTGCTTGGGGAGATCAGTTACAGAAAACCACAGCATGACATACCACACTCAGTATCCAAATGTGGGCAAATTTGCAATGCTTTTCAGCAAGATAAGGAAGAAAGAGAGTAGGTGGAAGTGTCTGCACAAAAACTTAGGGGTGCAGTAGCTGCTGTATCCTAAACTCATCACATAATATGTTAATGTCTTGAGTTTTGGAGATGTTTCTAATTCTACTCCTTTTTCTCCTTACAGCCTATCTGTCTGTAGTATCAACTTCTGACTTTTATCTGACTTGTCAGGTTTTATTTTCTTTTTCTGAATCTTAGAAATGTCACTGGTAGAAGAAATTGTAGGCATAAAACAGCCCTCCTGCCTGCCTTGGGTAGAAAGCAGCAACTTCTAGATGACAGAGTGCTGAAAGCAAATATTTTATAAACACTGGGCAATTTTTTTATAGAGGCTGAAATTTCACTGGACACGTGAAATTGCACAAAACCAGGAAAACACAACCAAAAGAATCTGTGCAGAAAGCATAGAGGGAAAATACAATATTTGCATAATGAGGATTGTGGCTATTACAGAGAGCTTGAACATAAAAAATGAGAACTGATTTCAATGCATTTACATCCAGTAGCACAGGGAAGGATCAGGGAGGTCAGGTTAAAGATATTTCTACTTGTGAGTATTGAGTCTATTGAGGGGGGTCGTTGTCTTTTTACTTTAGTTAAAGCCAAAGAGCCTCTGAGTTGCAAATTTCCAATGTGTAATAAAGAAAAGTTTGTTGCACCACTGGGCTGTGGACTGATCAGCATTTTGTATGGGCTTGGGGGTGGATTTGGCACATGCCTGCTGTGCGTTGAATGAACACCCATGTTTCTTCAGCTATTTGATTTCCCAGATTGGAGTGGCTTTTCCAGCAAGGATATTGCTCTCTGCAATCAGACCAACAGCCAATTGATTGCAGGATGCAGTACTAGTATCAAGATGCTACTGTGATACTTTTGTTTAAAAGTGCCCAAAGCAGTACTCCCAGCCCAAGGGGTAAGACATATGAGCTAAATGTACGTGAGAACACGGCGTAACAAAGGAATAGGAACACGTCTGTGAGATCTGGCTGCTGGAACACGTTGGATTATGTTTCTCCTGAGCTGGCTACAGACTCATGGCAGCATGGAGAATGGGGAAAAAAGGCTGAGCACATGGGAGAGCAAGCTGCTTACGCCAGAGTTGGTTCCTACACCAAGCATTGGAAACAAAGGCTATGTCTTTCACACCATCAGTGTGTGCAGAATACGAATGCTGGTTGTTTATGCCAGCAGAGTTGCAGCAGCACAGGTCTGAGGTTTTACACCCTTGGGATTGTGAGGAATACAAATGTTCTAGCTGAGAGTTTATAGAGGCAGACTCTTGTGTCTGAGGTTCCCCCTAGGATGCAAGAAAAGGTAAGTGCTGCTGCTTGGTTATAAAGGGCAGAATCCTATTTGTCCCTGCTTGCATTGGGTGGGTGTTGGTGGTTAAGAAACAACACAGCAGGGGCTATTTTATTATTGTTGTGCTCTGGCTTTTCTGAAACTTCACTAATAGAGGAAACGATAAGGGACTTCCAGGTACCTGGGATGAAACATTTTTTGGAGGGGATGCTTCCACAAAGAAAGATTATTTGAAAGAAAAAGCTAGTTCCATGAGAAGTTACAAAATATTTGGTGAAACTGTGTGAAATCTTAACGTGTAGGTGCTAGACAACCTTGGGAAAAGGGCGCTTACTTAAAGTGTTTGAAAAGAAAAGCTATTTAAACTTTGAAGGAGCTATTGGTTTTATTGTTGCAATATTTATGATCCTGTCTTTATAGGTCATGCAACCATTTCCTTAGTTATCCTTAATCTCCTACCAGAAAATCTTTCCCTTGGCTGACAGTCCCCTTGTGCTGAGCACTTGCACTACAGAAACAGAAAATAGCAAATCTAAACAAAGGCTGATCATCTATAGCTGCCTTGCTAAGTGCACAACACATCTGCAGAAGGATCAATTGCTCTGATTTAGTACGGCCATTAGTGACATTTTGCCACTGAAAGGAAGAAAATGTCTCTGTTTAGTGTCCTGAAGTATAACTGCAATAATCATAGACATTAGAAATGGGAAAGGTCACTAGGTCATCTAGTCCATTGCCTCAGTACAATGCAAGGCAATTCACCAATATAACTTTTCTAGGACTTGGTAAATTATGCTACCACTCGTTTGATGTTCTCCTTCAAAGTCTAACAAATCTCATAGGAAGGAAGTTAAAAAATAACTTTTTGGAGAGCTACAGTAGGCAGATGTTCTGACAGGCATTGCACTGAAACAATGACCTGTCTCCTAGTTTATCAAAGCACCTGCCATTGCCCTTTTACAATGAGGACACTGTAATATATTCACTTCCTTTGTTGTGTATTTATGACACAGCATTTCAACAAATCAAAGTTTTCTGAAAGGAAATGTTGGGACAATATTGGTTTCTCACCAATTTTTACACCACTTTTAAAGATGTTGATTCAGCTGCAAAGCTGAAGTTATGCTTCTTCAAAGCCATATTAATTTCCCTGCACCCAGTGGGGTTACTCTGGATTTAAACTGCAGTTACTGACAACCCAGTATGACCAACAGCTTCCTTTTTGCATCCAAGGAGACAGACTCACAAGAACAAAGAGAGAGACAGACAAGCACAGGCGCCAGCTACAGATGCTGCACCCTGCAGCCAAAATGAGGGTGTTGTTCCAGGCAAGTTCCATCTTGTTTCAAATCTTCCACATAAGTAGTGCTTGGTATAAGTAATTGGGAATTCGTCCATGCACAGCAGCGTTGTTAACATGAGGACACCCTTGGAAATGCTGTAGGGTGTTTGCTTTGAATATTACTGCAAAAGCAATTGCTGCAACAGAAAGTCTTCTGGAGGAGTTGGGCTCCCTCAATAAACACAGTCTCCTTGTCTTCTTGAACACCTCTCTGGTCTGGAATATCTTGGGAAAGAAGCTTAAATGTGTATTTACCTTGCTCTTTGAGCATTAGCACTACCTTGTGGAAGCAGGACCATGGGTTAAACAGATACCAGGCCTGGATTAGGCTCTATAAGATCCTCAGTGACAATAAGCAATCCAGCAGCAGAAATTAAGTGTGGTCTATGCAGAGGAAGAAAACAGACTGAGCTGCTGAGGGCCCTTGAGAGGGAGCACACTTCCCTTTTAGCAAGGTCTTTTAATGCACAACTGCAGTCATAAAAAAACACTTTACTCTCTTTCAGGAAAAAAAAAAAAAAAAGACAGCTAGCCTCAATATAATGTTGACTTTCCTCTACCAATCCAAAAGTCTCTTTAGGGCAGGACTAGGAGAAAAATTTGGGATATTTCTGAAGTGAGGAAGAGAGAACCTGGTGTTTTTAGAAGGGCCATTTGTGCTTGATGAAATCCACTGTAATTTTAATCACCTTTCCTTCCTCATGCAAAAAGAAATTAGGACAGTGGACCAAGTACTGTAGTAACTTCTGTGCAAACCTGTCTTTTTTCTCCACAATTTATCAGTGTGTCCAAAAAGATCATCTCCCAGTACCAGGAGGTCCTGTAATTGTTCCCAGACGTGGTCCTGAGGGCTTTGCCCACACAGCCCCACCTTGAACTCCCAGCAACTGATCCCATGGCAGCCACAGGAAAGCTGCTGACAGATTTCCCTCGAGGAGGTGACACAGAAAGCTGTACTCACAAACCTAGGTTGACTTTGCTGCTAACTGTTGCAGAAGCAGAGCTGGGACAGTGAGTGAGTCATGGGATTTGCAAGTAATCAACTTTGAGCAGTAAAGAAAAAAGAGCTTGGCTCACCCTGCATGGCTGCTCTTTGTTCCCAAGCTGCTGGAGGCAAAATCATGGGAACAGTTCTTGCTGCCTTCCTTAGGGTTCACACCACCTCACACAGGGTGACCCTGGGCCATTTTGCTTCACAGCTCTTCCTCCTGGCACTCACACCCTGTTGCTGTCCTCACCTCCCTTCTGTCTCCCCAAGCAGCTCTCTCTGCAGGGTCTTGGCCAGGGTCACCCTGCAGCTGATGGGCGAGGAGAAGAGCACAGCTCCTGAGAGCTCCGTGTGAGGACAGAACACGTCCTTCTGCGCACAGTGCTGGCCCACGATCCAAGAAACCTCCCAAAGAGCTTCCCACTCCCTGCCACGTTAAGATACCCACATTTTTCCCACCATCACCTTCATTCTGTAACCACATTTTTCTACCAATCCCTTTTATGTTGTCTTTCAGCAGTTTCTTTCCTCTATCTGTCTTTCTGATGATGCTCCCTTCCAGAATTATTCTCGCTTCCTGCCTTCAGGTCCTGCCACCCTGGACTCTGGCCCCTTTGCAAGTGTCAGTGAGCTGTCCAGTTAAAACTCAGATTTGCATGGGGCTTCTGGTGAGTTTTTTGTTGTTTCAGTTTTTATAAAAATGTAATTGTATGCTTTTCCATGAAACACCAGTTTTGGAAACTTTGTGAAGAATGCCATGAAGGGGGAATAATACAACTGCATTCCAGAGTGTAAACAGTCATACTGTATCTTTAAATTCCTAATCAAAACTGATTGTAACTTTTGTGGTTTGGAGGGGTTTTTTTTGTTTANTTTTTTTTTTTTTTTTTTTTTTTTTTTTTTTTTTTTTTTTTTTCCTTTCTTGTCTGGGCTGCCTGGAGGAGGCACAATTTTCCACATGTTAGGAAAGGAAACTTTATTTTTCCCCCTCAGGTTTTTTGCCCTGCATTCTGCACAGTCTGTTGCCCCACCTCCCAGTAACTCTTCAGTCTGTCCCCCTGTTCTGCAGGTGCCATCCTTGTTTCCTCATCTGCTTTTCTGGCAGAGCATTATTCCTGCTCACTGTCTGTGTCCAGCTCACCAGACCAAAGAAAGGCAGGGGCTTTGCCGTTGGTATTGCTTTCAGAGCTGCTGACAAGTGCAGACAGCACTGTGCTCTTCTACTACGGATAGTTTCACTTCCAGACTAAGGAGAAATGGCAGCCATTCTGCTTGCTTTGATCTCATTAATAATAAAGGACAATGGGAGCCGTTTTGAATGTGAGGAAAAAGCTTGAGTTAAAAAATTAAACAGCATAGTCAATTAATTTAGAACCACAGAGAGGCCTTGGAAAGCTGCCATCTTAAATTACTACACAGATACAACTCCCAGAAAATAATAATAATTTAAGAAACAAAAAATCATCCCGTGGTCTTGCTGTCTAATAAGAGTTTGCTTATTATGCTTATTAGAAGGACAGGTGGGAGCTTTCCCCAGCATCAGTATTGATCATACCAGTGTGATATTTCCCTTTTCCAAGAGCAAGGGCATATATACATCATAGCTCCCATAGCATAGGGAAGGAATTGGCAGAAATATGCCTAGCCCCTCTTTTTTCTTCAAAACCTGATTTTTCTGTTGGGATGGAGCTGGGTGACATAAATGGGTACATAAATGCTGTTGTAATTGCTTTCATCTACCTGCACTTTAGTTTCCATTTAGACTCAGCTAAAAGGGGACTCAAAACAGTTTTCCATAGGCTGCTACTGGTGCTCAGTATCATAGCTCCAACCAAGTTGGTGGAATGGGAACTTTGAAAGTTAATTAAAATCTTGTCTGAAGAGCTGCACTACTTCTAGCCTCAGCATAACTGCTAGCTGATAAATCCTATACGCATGCTGGTTCACTTTCAGGACTAAACATAGTGAAAAAAAATGGCAAAAAGAGACTGCGTAAAAGACTACAATATTTTTCAAAACATTTTCCTAATTGTCTGTTATTTTCATTAAAAAACCTCCACATGTTAGCATTGTTTAGTTGAAAATAGCTGTATTTAAAATAGCTTCAAATAATGTTAATGAAGCATTGTTTCAATTTTGCCTCCAGGAAAAACAAAATGAAGTAGTAGTATGAATTATTCTCTATTTAAAACCACTGCCGTCATATTAACAATTTTTTCCCTTTAGCTGTGGGCTGACAAAATTCTTTCTCCCCTCTCCAACAAGCTGTGGGCTGACAAAAATTCTTTCTCCCCTCTCCAACAATACAACATGAGCATGACAGCACAACGAATTGGAACTTCTGCTAAGCACTTTGCCCAAGACGTGCATGAACTGCTCTTGTTTCTATTGCAGCTGTACGTCTTTCCTGGGTATGACACATAAAAATAGGTAATGTCAAAATAAGCCTACTATATTAAGAACAGTTAGAGATGTGGAGGTGTCTGACTGGGACTTAAAGCTCAGGTCCTGAGCACTAACAGTTATTAAAGATATTTTTATTTTTTTTTTGTAAAGCAGGAATGTTAGCACTAATCACGTGACTAACATACAAATTTGAAAATTACATCTGACATCTCCCTAATTTCCTCTTGCTATTTAACTTAATTCTAGTATTCATTACTTTCTTTTTCCTTAAATTGCTCTTTTGTGTTTCTTCTTTGTTGTTATGGGTGGCTTAGAAAAGAAAAAACAATTATGTTGAAATCTGCTCTTCTCTATTTTAAACACAAATTCCTTTTTTCTGTCCTGATTTTTACAGCTCCCAGGCATATGAAGTATTACTTCCTCTCTCTTGCTTGTTCCCTGAAAAGTTCCATGAAAGATGCACAAGAATGGCTGAGAAAACTTCTCACCACTCAATTGAAGGAAATAGGAAATGCTGAATCCTTACCAGGTGTCTTTACTGAAAGTAACTATTAGGATAAATATTTTTAAATTAGGGTAATTGGTATTTAAACAGGATCAAAATCTTTGTAAATATTTATGTTTTATTCCCCTTGTATATTGATGTCACATGCCTGCTGAAACTTCCCTGAAGTCTTCTAGGAAAAGGATGGATTAAAAAGCAACTTCCAGGGTAAGTAAGTAAGAAAATAATCTAATCAGCCTGTGTTTATATAAAACAAGAGAACATAAATGATTTTATTACTTTTTCTATGAATCATCTTTTAAACAATGGCAATCTTCTTTTTCAATGCTGCCTGCATTTTAGACACAGATAAAGCACAGCATTTTATCACATGTTAAATATTACATTTGGCATGAAAACACTTAAACATAGGACACCATAAAGAGAATCACTTGACTGTGGGTTTCCAAAATGTAACCTTGCTCTTAATAACTATGCAGGTAATTAGTTGGTTCTTTTCTGTGTCCACAAGACAGCTGCTGCTTAGGACACCCAAAGCAGAAAGAAAGGCAGGGTTAGCAAAGACCTTTTCTAGAAATATCAGTAGTTTTTAGTGACTGACTATCCAGAGTTCATTCGGATACATTGATTTAAAAACCTAGCAGTGGAAATAATAAACCAGTGTCAAAAACCCTGACTACGAATTCCAAATATCAAAAGGTGTTTCTCAATTCTTTTTCTCTCTCATTCCTGCATCCAGAATTGTCCCAAGCTGGCAGCACTCATTGTTTGTTTAGAGAACCTACCTTAATGCAGGCTTTTTCTAGACTATCCCTGTAGGACGCAATATTTGTAACAAATAAAATTAGTTTCAAAAAAGAAGAGGTGATGTGTTTTAATAACCTTAAAGTCAAAAGGCTGTGGAATTGACCCCAACTCTGAAGTCCGTCTGTCTCTCTGGCTACAGTCTGTGTAAGGTTTGATACTTGGGATGCCTGCAGGCAGGGTCCCAGCCTGTTTCTGCAGGAGTCAAAGGGCACACTCATACTGCAGGGAAACCACTCCCCAAAGCTATAATGTTTTTTCTCATCACTTGTCTATCAGAAAGGAAAGACTTTCACCCCAAAGAAATCCAACCTTTCCCGGCACGCGGAAAGGCACCGCAGTGATAGTGTAATACTGACACCCAGTGGATGAAAAACCGCACTGTCACTGTCACTGTCCAGCTGGGTCCCATTTTTGGTAGGATTGGTAGTGGGGAGATACGAAAAAAACCAGGAAGAACTATTTTGTTCTTAAGCATTTGGACTTTATGGGAACCAGAACCTGTCTGGGAGCTGCGATTCCTTCCAAATTCACAGGTGAACCTGGGTGGGAACTCCTGAGTCATCCATTATAACTTCAGACAAACCAACAAAATCTGCTTGCTTTCTACAGTTCAAATTTGTTTTGTACTGTGAAACTACAGAGACAATGAAGAGGTGATGTTTTGCTCCTCTGAAATGAAAATATCTGGTTCCCTAGGCTTATGCAAAACAAATCATATTCCTTCACCTGCTACAAGCACACCAAAACCCTGAGCAAAACATAGGAAGGAACACTCAAAAAAGAAAACCAACAAGGGGAAAGAGAATTTAAATAGGAAAATTATTTTATTATTTTTTTACTTATGGCAAAGACAAGATCAGCATCTTGGACAGATCCTTCTCTCACAAAGCGTGCAACCCGTACTCTTGGTGTATTAGTGATTTCTGCTTGAAATATAAATACATCTGTATAGACAGGATACAGACAGTTCTCACACAATGAATAAACAATGAAGAGAGGCAAAGTGCATCCAAAAGTTATATTACTAATTCATACTGAATTATACAGAGCGTTTTGTATTCCTTACAGCACCACAGTAACAAGTATGTGCGTATCCAGTATGAACTCTTACTCATATTAATGGAACTCTTTTCCTACCAATCAATGTAAAAATCAATTACCATTACTGAATGGAGAAGCCATCAGAAGATTCACTGCTCTTTACTGACTAGGTGTAGCCCGAGTTTGCAGGAATCTTTGCTGTCTGCGCCACCAGCACACGTGGTTTTGCTGTGTCGGCAGCTGCTGGTGACTACCCTGTGAAGAGCTCTGTGACTCTTCCAAGACAAGAGCATGTTTTCACCACACACCCACAGACCTGTTCACTAAGGTGACAGGCACATCACATCTCTAGAGTTCTCTGTTCAGCTGCTCCACGGTTCTGCTGATCATCCCGAGGAGATCAAATGGAAACATTGCACTGGCTTGCAGCCCAGGAAGTGACACTCATCAACGGAACAGCAGCTTTCAAATAAGGTGGAGAATGACAACGAGCATAGAAATTAGGTACAAGGAGAACCTCTTGCTCCCAGTTTATCCTCTACATGCTTCTGTTATCCATGTATTCTCCTCAGTGCTTTCTCTGTTAGTTTCAGAGACTTCAATGCATGCTCTTCTGCTCTGCTAATCCTTTGTGCCATGCAGGCCTTGCTTATGTAGCTCCCGTTTTGTCCTTCCCGTTCCGCGATGCAGCAGTGGTGCCCCACGCCTACTCTGCAGCCCAGAGCCAACGCTGCTCATCCCAGCCTTCACACCACCTCCCAGGAAAGCGTCCCCGGGCCCGCTCCTGCCTCAGCCTCCCACCGACCACCCCCGCAGCCCTGGTTCTGGCTCGGCCCCCTCCACAGATAATGAAGATCAGCGTGTACTAGTAAAGATTACATTTAGGAATGACGCCGTGATCACCGCAAATCCCTTCCCCACAAGTTTTCCCGGTCGCGGGCCCCGTCACGTGCGCAGCTGGCCGGGCCACGTGGGGAGCGGCGGGCACGCGCCATCACCCCGCCCAGCGCCCTCCCTCCATGGAGATTGACAGTGAAACCAACCAATCAAAGGCACGACCCTGCCTTTCCCCACCCGCAGCCCACGGTTGCTGTGTCATCTGGCAGGTGACATCGGCGGGCGGTCGCCGGTTGGCGGCGCAGGCGTCGGCTTTCGACCAATGAGCTTCGCGAGCTCCACAACTGACACCTACCTTAGCCAATAGCTGTCTCTCCTGCACGTGGAGGGGCGGGGCAACGTGGAGATGTCGCTGGGGGCCGCGGGCAGTGTGGCGTTGGTGCTGTGTCGCGGCGCCGCCGAGCGGCCATAGCCGCGGCCATAGCCGCTATTGCCTGCGCCCGTCACGGCGCCCCGCCCGTGCGGCCCGCAAATGAGTGCGCAAACTGACGTAACCTCGCCTCGGCTGAGGAGGGACCTACGGGCCGCCGAAGAGCGCGGCTCGGTGGGCGGGCCTCCGCGCTCTTATGGTGTAACGGGCACAGTCCTTCTCTAATGGAGTCGGAGGGTGCGACCCACAGCCCAATCCCTAGGGCGGAAGGGCGGGACAAGTAGAAGCGGGCAAGCGAGTGCCCCATTTAAGGGGCAAATCTCGCAGCCAACTGGCAGAGGAAAGAAGGGGTGGGAACCAGTGAGGGATGTGAATGGGGGGGCAACGCTAACCAGTGACAGCCAGCAAAGGCAGCCAATCAGTGAACGTGTAGTGACCCGAGAACCCAATCAAAAGCGCTGAGAGGCGGTGCTCCGCTATGATTGACGTGCATCCTGGCTAATGGGCGGAGAGATCCCCGAGACTCTTCCCAATGGGCAGCCTGAAGGGGCGGAAAGGGGAGAGGAGGGAGAAGACGAACAAGCAGAACTACCAATCAGCTTGAGGGTCGGTGGGGCGCCGTCCAATGGGCGGTGCGAGGGGCGGTGCGGGGGCGTGTCCCGGTGTGTTTGGGTTCGTGCTCCTCGGGGGAGGGAGAGACGGCGGCGAGGAAAGTTTGGTTTTGGGTTTTTTTTTTTTTTCTCCCCCCGGTGGTG
>VXBU01014129.1:683485-698256 GCA_013400315.1 Bombycilla garrulus
CGGGGCGCAGCCGGGCGAGCGCTGCCCCCTCCTCGCCTCACGTGCGGCCGCCGCTCGCCGCGGCTGCGCCCCGGTGCCCCTCGCCGCCCCCTCCGGCAGCACAGAGGGCCCCGGGGAAGAGCCGCCCGCCCGCCGGATCCCCCAGGCCGGGCGGGAGGTACAGCGGCGGAAAGACTCGGAGAAGCCCTTGTGTGGATGGGGAAAAAAAAGTGCTGTAGTGTGGGGAAAGAGCCGAGGTTGCGTTGGTACCACTGCAAACCGCGCTGGATGAGTGGAACGTGATGCTAGTTAAAATGTGTGTGTGTGTGTGTGTTTATGATGGGTGGGTGGGAGGAGTGACCGTGTTCAGAAGTGTGTCCCAGGGGAAAAAAAAAAAGGGTTTCCCAGCTGTTTGTAGCAAAATGAGGGAATGTTTGTTTCTGGAGACGCTTCGCTGGCTGTGGATAAGCGCTGCTTGCAGCGTGGTATCTTGCAAGCTCAGATCTGCTTTATGAAAGTGCATGTAGGAGGATCTACTACAGCATACAGCTGAGGCATGTTGAACAAACCGAAGACTCAACAAAGTGTTTTCCTAGCTAAAGTAGAGATACTTACTGCTGTAAACAGTACTTGTTTTTCCATGGTAACATTTCACTAACCTCATGAACGTTTGTTAAAATATCTCCTTGTAAAATTAATTCTTTTATGTTGTTTTTACAATCCATTATTTACTGTTTTTAAATAGTAACTTGCTGGAGTCCAGTGTCACGTTTACAACCTCTACAAAAACTGTGACTTTTCCTTCAAAATAGTAGGTAGGTTTTTGGGGGTTATCCAGCTCTGTATTTGAAAGTTCTGTTTTCCGTAGTGTTTCCAGTAATGTCACCATCTACATGAATGGGTTTTGGAAATTAGTTCCTGCTACAATTGTTGTAGAGATGATAACTTTGGTCATGTTGTTAAGTACGTGCACAAGTTCAAGTAACTTCGTAGTTAGCTTGTCCACACTGAACTTGCTCAGCAATGCCCTCCTGTCCTGTGGTGACTCTCTAAGGGTGCGGATTCCTTGGAACGCCCGCTGTTGAGATGTGAGTGAATGCTGTCATCTGCTGCATTACCCAAGCACCCGAATTAAAAGATAAGGCACCGGTGCAGGGTCTGCTGGGTAAGATGTATAGCGGGGGGGGGGGGGGTTTGCAGGGGGGACTTTTCACCTGAGTTTCACTGAGCTGCAGATGTAACTAGACAGTTCCTCAGCTAAGAACTTGGGCTGCAAAAAGCTGAGGTTGGAGTGGGGGAAGGGAGCCCAGAAAGGTGTTAGCTGTGCGTTAAGATTTTCTGCTGTGAGCTTCTGGGGCAGTAAAGTACAGGCGCATCTGTCTTAGTAGAGAGTAGGTGAGGGTCATCATTATACATTTACTTTTATCTTGTTTAGCTATACTACATGTGTGATGATATGCAAAATGTTATTGGGATGCTTAAAGGGAATCACCTGAATCCTTTAATACAGATGTCCTGGTAAAAATGTAGTGGTAAACCAGTCAATCTCTTGATTAGGCAGACTTTTGAATTAATGCATTGCTCCAGTTTTTGTATACCTGCAAGTTTAGCTAGAGATCTACACTTTCATTTAAGTACGAAGTTCAAACATTTGGATATAAAAGTCTTGACAAAGCTTAATCTGCCAGAGTTTGTGTGATTGAATAGTCCAATAAAACATTTAGGTTGAGTGTGTGTCATGGCTTTGCTTGGTGATGCTTATTTCGTCATTAAAACTTGATGTAGGAGGATGACTTCAGAGGAGGAAACTTCAGGAGACAATTTTGTGTAGCTCTGAGGTAGCATATTTTACCTTAGATCTGCCTCCAATCACAGCAACTAAGAAATTAGAATTATTTTTTTTCCAGAAGTAATGCATAATAAAAAAACTATGTAGAAATAGCCGCATCTAAAGCAGTGGGATGAATAGCTGCAGCCAGAATGATGGGAAGAACTGAGGGACTGCTATAAAATTAGTAATTTGAAAATATGTTCAAATGGGTTTTTTTCTCTTGGGTTTTTTTGTGATTTATTTCCTTTTTTTTTCCCCTCCAGTAAAGCTAGTGTATTTCTGTTCACAGAAGAGATTGGATTTACAATTAAGCAGTATGGAGATCATAGAATAAGTCTAAGAAGCTTAGTTATTGACTTGAATGAGTTTATTAATAGTCTGCTTAATGGTTTGGTTACTCTGTTCTCCATTTTCTGCAAAATGCTTGGATGCAGAGGCTGTTCTAGTCACTTATTGCCATTTATTGTGTTTATTTTCTTGGAAATATTTTTATACGTAGATATTGTCTGCTTTGTGCAGTAATAACAGCTAACAGTCATTTTCCAATGCCTTTGCGGTGGCTTTCCTCAGTCATTGCTCGTAGTGCTGCTACTAGAGTCACAAATTTTTCGATTCTTCCACTTACAGCATACCTAGCATCTTACAGCTATTCACTTCTTTATAATAAATTTTTATTTTTCACTCAGCCTTAACCTGTGTGTGATTTGGCTCTGTAGATGCATTTTTGTGAAGAACTGGCATTGTTTGTTTTCACAGGAAAAATTACGTATGTTTAGCACAGATAAATGAGGGAAGTACCTGATACTAGCACATATGTGCCAGTGGTTTTCGTTACAGCTAAAAGTTTTCTGTCACCTCGGTGCTTATAAAATGTATTTGCTCTGTATTTGCCTTTTTATTTCCCCCCTTGCATTTTCAGAAATTTTAATCATGAAATGTTTCACTGTGTTAGGGAAAGAATAGTAAGGGAATGTCAGTCTTCAGTTCTAATTGCAAGAACCTAGCACAGAGATGTTGAGCAAACAGTAACGTGCATTTCTCATCGTTTGACCAGTTGTGGTAGAAAAATACATATACTCTTGCTAACAGTCTTCCTTAGCTTAGCATTTACTGTCTTTCTCCATTTTCAAATAAAGCATATATGCTAAGGTTGCTTGTTCTTTCTGTGAACAGAGTGTGGAACATGGTCTGGATAATTCATGTTAATTTCTTGTAAATACAGACTAAACTTTTGGCTACTATCTGCTAATAAAAATAGGGGCAGTTTTTGGTAGTTGGGCCAGCTGTCACTGTCAGACAAGTAGTTGCCTGCTGGTATTTCTGCTTGCGAGGTGACGGAGGTGACCGGGGTGAGAGTAATCAGGATATTCTGATTGCTGTTCCCTGTCCCTTTCAGTGGATAGTAAAGCTCCTATACTTCCTTACATTTCTCTTCTGTTCATGCCTTCTTTGTGTTTCACTTCTACTCATTATTTTTTATTTCTTCAGGGAAGTAAACATGCTTTGCTGCAAGGCGTTGGTGTCACATTTTTTCTCCTTTAGAGCAGTAGGCAGTGAGTACGTTACATTTATTTTTTCCCTTTGCCTTCTTATAGCGGTTAGAGCAAGTCAGTGGTTTTGCACTTATTATGGTTTGCATCATGTTGTAGGGGAATGTTCTGAGGTTTTTAAGTTTTCATCAGTGTAAGGGTTGTGGTTGGAGTTTGGATGTTCTCCGTGTTTACCATGTAGTGAGCTATGGAGATGACCTTTTCCAGTTTCAGCTAGTCAGTACGGATTGCGTTTCTGGGCCTTGCCAGCTTTAGTAGTTCTGAAATTGGATATTGTGCATGTATTTCCTGATTTAATGTCTGTGGATTAAAAAAAAACACAATAGTTCTTCTGTGAGAAAATCTAGGAAGCAAGTTAATGTTCTATCTGAGACTTGCACCATTTGAATTTTTTAAAATATCTACTTAAAAAAGTAAAATGGATCTGAAAGCAGCTCTTAGCCAGTTCATCTTTTAAGTCTGTGGTGCAACATCGTGCTTGTCAGGAGAAATGGGAGGTATCATAAGGCAGCACTTGTGCTGTCGTGCTGCAGGGTACTGGTCAGAATAAATGTGTAAAAAGAACCTGGAAGTTGATATATTTTGACTGAGTTAGACAGAAGATGGGAGGCTGAAAAGCTAATTAGCGGATGAAAGGATAAGAAGCAAAGTTGCAAAACAAAGAGTTGATAATTTTAGATAGCCTGACAGAGGATTAGTCAAAAGGGGAGACAATAATATCATGTTACTTGTGTGAGGGGAAGTCCTCTAATCGATCTAAATGAGTAATGAAGTCAAAGTCATTTATGTTTCTACTTACATTTAATTTCTATAATTTTATTATTACTCTTGACAGTGTCATAAAGATGCTATAAGGAAAAACAATCTGGCAGAGTTTTTCAGTAGTGTATTGGGTTTTTCATTAGTATAGTCTGTTCTGTAACAGGACAGATTTATGGCTGTTGATTTGGTAGTAGCCTACAAAGAACAGTTTTTGCAAATACTGTTGGCTTTCTTCTGCTAAGTTTGAAGATTTTTCAGATTCTAGCCTCACTTTTGCTTGTTGAAAATGCCTCTTCCTGTTCCTCTGATCATCTTGTATCCCAGAGTTGCAGGGTTTGTTTTTTTTTCCTACTCAAGTCCCTCTTATTTTCTTACCACAAGCTCTGGTTGTACCTGTAGTTCTCTAATGTGTTGTTCGTGTGGCAAAAGCAGACTTTGTAAGAGAGTTTCAGTAGTTAAATGTATGATTTTAAATCCAGAAGCCAAATGTTTGGAAAGGTGTTTGCTGGCATTCTTGTTTTAGGACTGGTCCAATAGGTCTCCACATGATCAGAACTAAGAAGCTTGTGGGCTGCTCCATGGCAATCTCATTACCAGCTTCCCTGGCCCTGTGACCTTTCTGCGTAAGTCTCACAGCAGTACCACAGGAGTGGTTGAAAAGATAGGAAAGCCACCTCTGGGGAATAGAAGGAACTTAGGAACTTGCCACTCAACTGTGGACTAAATATATTTTGGCCTTAAGGTGATCCACCAGTGATAATGGGAGTAGGTCCTCTTGTCCCGCTGCTTCTTACAGCCAAAAGATACAAATTACTCAGCACTTTGGTTTCAGTGTCCTCTAGTTATGAATTCGTGTGACTTAGGAGCCAAAGAAAGCCAGTTGTCCAGCTCTTCTCCGAGACATTTGAGAACCTTTTAGCTCTCTCCTGGGACATCTGGAGATCCTTAGAAATAATCTGATGTCTTTTTCTGGAGAAGATGGAAGTGCCAAAGAGTACATTTTTCTTATTATAGCTGACAGTATATTCTGGTTTTATACAGCAGTACAGTAACTTTGTGATTTAAAAGCTTTTCCAGAAATTAGATTTTGTAGAAGATTAAATCACCTATACACTCACTTACTTTACCATTACAGTGAAACGCTATATCAGATCTCTGAGTTCCACACCGTGGCTTGAGAAACCATAAGTTAATAGTATTAGAGGGTGCAGCTGGTATGAGGAATGATGAAGAACTTGGGAGAGAGTGTTAGGACAATGTTTTGATTTTTAAAGAATTGTGTCTGAGATAGAGGAAGGGAATGTGTCCCCTCACCTCAGCTTCATACAAAGACCAAAATATACTTCAGAATGAATTATGATCCATCTTTGATCTGAAGCAGCTCAAAATCCCTTTAAGAAAGAAGGCCATAATACATATTGCTCTAAATAGTTGCTTTAAAGCATTTTCAGCCACTTTTATGGGGTGTAGTATCTTACTTTGTGACTCTCTCTGGGATTTTTATGTATTGAAAATTTTCCTGGATGTATTAGTGTTATTATAACAGCATTCTTACATTGCTGTAAATATAGCAGTTTCACTCTGTGTTGGGAATATGTTTATTCTGATAACTATCTTTGGAGGTTTTATTTTGGAGTTTTTAAGTTCCACTTAACTCCTTCAAGTAAGAAGCTGAAAAAAAAGCACTTTGGCACGAATGTGTGTCTGTGCAGGACATTTTACTGTTGCAGCCATTGTAATTTAAATTCTTATCCTTCTATATGTATGTGGTTTCTGAGAAAAAATAGTTTAAAATAATTTTTTTAGTATTCATGGTTGTCAAATGGCTGAAATTCTGCATTATCAAGTTTGAGTTGCATTGTATCAGATGCCTATTCTTGCAAATTAAAAGTGCAGATGAGTCTTCTTTCGAAGAGACCAAAACGGAGAGTCAAACCACAGTGCTTATTTTTGACTGTTCATTAAGATTCATACCATTTTTCATTGACACCGCAAAAAAATTAAACACTTAATATTTTCTCACATTTGAAATGCATCCTTACATGTAAAATGAATTTTGTCTATACTTTTCCCTATAGTACTATAGTAGTTCCCTGCCCCTCATTACGTGTGTTTTCTGTGGTGATTTCTTTCATATGGGCTCAGCAGATGTTTTTCCTAGCCCTTCAAGTCAAAGTGGGATAGTAAAGCTAAAGTTGAGCTTTTATTATTATAATTGTGCTTTTTGCTTAGTTAAATGTTTGGGTACTTCAGGATGTGCTCATCTACTTTCTTCATCTGGTTGTGGTAACAGCCTGAAAAAAAGTGTAGATTTTAGTTGGTGTTCAGTGTTTCTGTTATATTTAACAAAGGCTGTGGGGAAGTTGCCTGTGTTTCTGATGGTACTCACTTTGCTAAATGGTTCATAGAGGGGGAAGATGTATTTTATTGCAGAGCTAGCCTTTTTCACACTTTTTTTTAAACTCTGTATTTGATGTAGATTAGTTGTCAATGGTTTTATTTGCTTGGCCTTTTTAATTTTCAGAGTACTTGGAGACACAACCAAAACTGGCTGATAACACTCTCATTTGTTGGAAGTTAATTCCTCTGGCTCTTTCACATTCGAAGTCCAACTTTCTCTTCCCTGTCCCTGGCAATTTATATATTGCAAAAAATAGATTAATATTGAGAGAAGCTTCCTGTTGATTGAAAACTAAATTACACTGTGGAGGAAACAGCTAGAAGTCCCACTGTATCAAATACTTTTAAACATTGTCTAATAAGCAAAGGAAGATGCTCCTGACAGTGACAGTGTTACACTGTGGTGGCCTGAGGGCAAGAATACAGTGACATAATTAGTCCGTTCCCTCTCCAGCTCTAACCCTGTACTTAACCAGTGCTGGATAATGAATGTTGCTTTCACCAGCCGACGGTAACTAGATAAACTGGCACTGCCTTGTGTACGGATACTGCATATCAGCTTATCTCACCCCTGCCAGAGCTGGGTATGTAAATAAACTAAAAGTAACTTTAGTCTTATGAAGCTTGGAGAAAAAAATAATTGACAATGTGTTAGTGCATTTTCATATTTTATTAAGGATGAGCAAAAAGTAACATATAAGTGAAGAACACTCAAAACTAGGGAGATTTCAAGAGTTAGGTTTTTAAATGTGGTGCAAGAGCTTGACTGTGAAAATCAGTTGTCATGTAGTTCAAGTAGTTAGCCTTAAGGCAGACTTTTACAGTTTTTGTCTCAGTAGTAAAGCTGGGTTACTTTTCTTTTAAGTGCCACTTTCAGGGGAAATAAGATGAGAAAGTTGAAGAACTCTTTTGTGCCAAAAGACTGAAAATTTAGAGCCCTGACCTCACACAAAGTGTAGCAGGTCTGAAGCTCTTCGTGCAAGTAGTTCCAGATTCAGTAGTACTGACTAAACATGTTCAGCAAAGATTGCAGTGTTGAGGACTGGCATTGTGTCAGTAATAACTTGCATTGTGTTTTTAAATTTAGAAATTAGCCATAAAAATGAGTGTATTGCCTCATTTCTTTGAAGATTGAAAAAAACATCATTGAATATAAAACAGATTTTTGAAAATTAGCTTCCTGTTCCTTTCTTAGGTGCTGAAAAGTACAATTCAGACTGATGTCACACTATAAATATTGATGAAGTTCTATTTGGCAGCTGGTTATGTTCAAAGTTGGTGTTTGCAATTATAGTTTAGAATTATTTGCTTAACAACTCAGCATTTGTTTTCTTTGACAATAACAGTGCTAAGATCTTGGACTTCTCTGCATGTACAATCATGTTAGTGGGAAGTCAAAACGTCTTTGTATAAGATAACCTCTCTTTTATTAATCATTAGAAGTGAGATAAATATGGAACATTATTTTGGAAAATTTCAGGGTGTACGCTATAAAAGAGTGAAGTTTAAAAGCCAGAAAAAGCAGATTGTGACTTAAGCTTCATTCTGTGTCACACTTCTCTGGCCTTCCTCCTGGCCGTGTCCTGGGTCAGTCTGGCCGTAATCTTCTGCCCGAGGCTGCGTTACAGGGTGCAGTGCCCGGACCTCGAGCCTTTCTCGGGCAGCAGGGCGTGCTTGTCTGCCCTCATGGCTGCTGGAGGACTTAGCACCAGTATTGCCGTGCTGGTGTGAATTCCTTAACGACGCAGCTCTTATTGTAAAACAAACAAAGCAAAAAGATAGTTCAATACAGGAAACTTTGGTACTCTTCTAATTAAATACAGGAAGATTGTAAGAACTAGGTAGTTTGAAAGGCACGGTATCTTCCAATCCTGTCCTGCATGTGAATGATTTTTAGTAATGTTGTCTTTAGCTCTTGCAATTGCTGCTGTCAGTGAATAAGCCACCATTCCCCCTTTGCACAAGGCTGCATTACCACCTTATCAGTTTTAATTTAGTTACTCCTGCTGGGTTTGATAAACATACTGCTGTATAGGACTTGATGAATGTTACTGGTGGTTCGAAAAGAAACCTTAGAGCTTGAGTTGACTTTAGTGGTATTATTAATCTGACAGGATGATTCTGTTGGGATTATCAGCAATAAAGGAGTTATTTGTAGCTTTCAGGTTTAAAGTTGAGCTGTTGAGAAGCAGGCTTCTCACTCATTACGACGTTTTGCTTAAGATGGAGAAAAATGTCTCTGGTTTAGTATAACATTCACTCTTCACCTCTCCTTAGAAAGGTGTCCTCTGTATTCTGAAGACTTTGTCACTTTGCATATGCCCCGAAGTAAAGGCTTGGTTGCGCTGGTGTAGCTCCAGTAGCGCTGAATCCTAAGGAATGCTGGTATACATGGTTTGCTGGCATTTTGAGCATGTTGATTGCGGGCCATTTTTGCCACTGGGGCACCATTAAATGCCATGATAGTTGTAATACTTATGGTAATGATTGCTTTTGTGCCATTGGGATTCCGAACATTGCTACTGTTAACAAGTAGTGGCAGCATTAGTAGTGTGAAGTAGCCCTTTTCTGTGCCTGAAAACCGATAATTTGCAAGATCTAATGGAACCAGAGATGAGCAATTGAAAAGAATGTGGGGTTTTTTTAAGTGATAGTTTGTTTCCAACTTTGCAAAACAAATTTCTTGAGTGGGTTAAACTTTTATGTGGAATGTAAAAAGCAGCTGGTATTCTCAACTCACTGTGTTTTAATTCCTTGCTGCTCCAAGTATCACCACAACTCTTACTGCGATGCTGACTGTCAAGAAGATGCTGTCAGTCAGTTAAGACACACTACTCCCAACGACGTCAGTTTGATAACTTCCATAAACATTGTGGTGTAGAGAAAAGGTAGAAATAATTTTGAGGGTGTTTTGTTACACATATATATGTGTATATGCACATAAATGTATGTGTATATGCACACACATTTATGTCACAGTGAAAAGACAGTGAAACAAAGGACTTTGGAAAACTTAACCACTTGGCAGCCTTTGGATGACTATGGTTGGGATGTAATCTTGATTACAGTTGAGAAGTGATGTATAGTGTATGTAGCATACAATAGCTTGCTGTAGTAAAGTGAGGACAAATACCTTTTATGTTCACTGTAACTTTTAATGGATTCTTTAGCAAAATCGGTATAAGCAGAAAAGAAGTGGGGCTTATGCTGCTTTCTTCAGTAAAAAGTGGCAAAAAGGTGGAAGCAAAACATTTTTAAAAATAAGCTTTTCAGTTTACTTTTCCTTTACTGGGATGAGAAACATTTAGGACCTTAAATATTGTTATGTTATTGGAACACTGGGAAGGTGATGAAGTATTCTGTCCGTATGTTTCAAGACTGTCTTTTGACTCAAAGGCTAGAGCCGGGATTTCCTAAATTGAAAGTCTGACTTAGGACCATTTGAGAAGTGTCCTTTTGCATGTTTCACGTGTTTCCCCTTTCTTTGATGAATCAAAGAGGGCGACATTCTTTAATGAGAAAAAAGCACAAATTCGCTAATGATAGGATTTTCTCAGGCAGATAGTGTTGTATATTTGTCCATTTTAAAACCTCCTGGCATCTTCAGGAGCACTCTGTTTCATGAAATGGTTTATGTTTAATCTGTTCATGTAAAAAGACTTAAGTGCTGTGAAATGGGATTTGTGGTTTTGTTCATGTAGATTGTCTTAACTTCTTTATGGTCCTTCTGTTCTCATGTTACTTTAGAAGAGCAGTACAAACAAATGTATATGATATCTATTCCAAGGTACAGCTATTTGTCTTGTTAAAAGTATTTGTGTCATATCAACAGGAGCAGCTGAAACACTTTTCATATGTTACCAAAACCATGAGTGCAAAGAATTTAATACTGAACAAAATATTGTGCGGCCAGTGCTAAATTAAACATAATGGACACCCTTTCTCATGTCACGTTTTGCTGTAGAACACCACTGTGATTTTGTGGAGTATGTGACTGCCATTCCTGAATGTTTCTCTGGATTTTTTTCCGCGAAAGGTTAAGGATTTCTACCTTTTCCCATTCCTCCCAGCTGCTTTGTTTAGAGTGATATCTTTAGTTCATTTTTCTGTGAAGTACTAATCCTTCCTGGATTTCCTTCCACCTAAGTAATGCAAAGAGATTGTTCTAAACCATGTGAAATAAAGAGGTTGCAAATCCTCTTCTCAAGTACCAGTAATACCGCTCCTCCCACCCAATTATTGGTTATAAGTTATGTTTCCATCTTCAGCCTTGAAAAGTGAAAGGGAGAATCACCACCACAGTGAGACCAGGGTTGTCCTGGGTTATTTTTGTAGTAAATCAAGACTGTTACCCTGCTGCTGTGCTGTAGATGAAAAACCATGAAATATTTCTGTGTTGTTTTGAAGTTGTGAATGACTTGAAGCCAACTTCTCAATATCCTAATTGAGTATGTGATGTTTTTGTTTATTTGCATCAGCAGCTGATTTTTGTAAGATGATGTTTTAAGACGGCTTAAAGCCTTTTGAGTAGAGTGTGCTCTTGGTTGTTTTATCAGAATTGCCCCACAGCATAAGTCAGAACCAACCTCAATAGTAAAGTTTGCATCTGTAAAAGGTTTACTCACTAAGCAAAGGGTAAACCACAGTGGCAGGTAAGAATTCCTGTGTCACTATAGGACACAAAAGAACACAGACACACACCACAGCTCAGGTGATCAGAAGAGAGAAGAAGAGCGTTTATTTTCTCCAGTATTTATAGTTTTCCAAAAGTGACTGTGGATTGGATGGTGGCAGTGCCACCTCTCCAAAGACACTGGACAGACATACAGTCCATCAATTTTTCTCCTCCTCTATGGAGGAATGCAAAAACACTGAGGTGTTTACAGAAAGTGTGTGAGAAAGTTCTTCACAAATATGTAAATATCAGAAGGCTTAGAAAGTCTTAAAAAAATCAGGGCGACAGCCCTGCAATCACCAAATGTGTTCTCTAGTCAGAAATTGTTTGAATGGAAATCATGCCCAGAAATCTTAGTTAATGCTAGAAGATCAGGAAAAAAATATTCAGTTTATGGCAGTTAGTCCAATGACAGGAACGCTTTGTTCTTAAATAATGTTGGCATTGAGGAGTAGTAGCCAAAAAAAAAATCAGTGAATTTAGAAAAATGCCACTTGTTCATATCCCTTACAACAAACCTGAATAATTTAAATTTTAGTGATATTAACTTGGATGTATAGTGGTAAGCTGCTGGTTATGGATTTCTTTTAATTCCTGGAAGTTGGTTATGTTTTGCGAAACTGAAACGGAAGTATTTAATACTAGCTGTGGTTAAGGCAGGTTAGGTATGATTTGAAATGGGCTTGATTGTTAGCCAGTGCAGTGCTGCTATGTTACCCTTTCAAAGCAGGATTAAATACCTGACAATTGGTGGGTATGAGATTCATTTTTACACATAATACTTAATATTCAGGAGTTACTGTAGGATTATGTAATCACTTCCCTTGATTGCAAGGAAACACACTTATGTGTGTGCTCTCTGTTGTAGAAGAAACCAGTTTCATCTCATGTTTTTCCCAGTTGTGAGTAGAAATTATGTTTCTAGAGCCTCCTACTGTTCTGATGTATCTCATAGTCAGTAGGAGATTCTCTCACACATGCTGCCAGTGTTTACTGTTTTTCCAGATTTGGATGGGAGGTTGTGGGGAGTATTTTAAGAAAATATTTTCCTGATGGCAGCCTATTCTTTTCACTTCTGTGCACCTAGGTTTGCTGAGCTTTGGAGACAGCTGACTTTTGGTTTTATATTTGTTTTTAATTTACTAATAATCACAATTGGTTGATGTTTTAAAGTATTTTTTGTCTCCTTTTAGGATTTCGTTTTTGCACTGAATGTAGCCAGGACGGATCCTTGTGGGCTTTGGCAGCCCTTGGAAACTGTCAAAGGTAAAAATCAACCAAAGCTCAGTATTGTGATCTTGAAAGTTGGAGGTGAGAAGAACAATAGCCTATGTTGGTTCTTAAGATACTGTAGGATGTAGATCTGCTTTCATGAGCTTTCTAGTGTGCTATTTCTGTGGGTTTGCATGTGAAGTTTGTTACTGCCTGATGTGATTTGTTTCTGGAAGCTAAAGTTGATATGTATG
Organism: Bombycilla garrulus; assembly: GCA_013400315.1. Lineage (NCBI taxonomy): Eukaryota > Metazoa > Chordata > Aves > Passeriformes > Bombycillidae > Bombycilla > Bombycilla garrulus. The sequence continues at coordinate 696,149 of VXBU01014129.1, forward strand.
ATATATCATTTTCTTTAGAAGTTAGTTAATTTATGCTGAGGTTTTTTTTTAAGTCACAGGAATTGGTAAGTGATTATTTCCTATAAGCAATAAAGTTATAGTCAAGGGGTTTTATTTTCTGAATGCTCTTAGTTTCAGAGCAACTTGCATTTAAAGTGATGAAAAAGCAGGTTTTTTTCTTCAGTATCAAATGAAGAATAGATTTTCTCTTTAGTCCATATTTGATTCCTGATGCCAATCTAAAAAAAAGTGTTGCTGCATGAAAGGCCCTTAAATTAGGCAAGGTGCTCAGTCCCAGTGGTGCCTGTTTGATGAAACCAAATTTGAAATCATTGGAATTTGAGCTCTCTCTTGCTGTTGAGCTCTCTCTTGTGTTTTTCCATGGTGGACCTTCCCGTGTGGAGGGAAAACTAGGCTTAGAGGAAGTACCTTGTTCACTGGTGTTGGTTTTCAGGGATTTATAAGTATATGGAAATTTGGTTCAGGTTTTGCTTGCCAGGGTGTGTTAGAATGCAGTAGTGCAGAGCTGGTATCCATAAGGACACTGCACTGTTCTGCTTACACTGAGTGGCTGATAGCTGCATCCATCATGCTGATCCCAGTAAACAAAACGAGTACAGCTTTGCTGCAGAAAGAGATGGAGCAAAAACAGGACTAAATATCAACCTGAATTGTTCCAAAACCATACTGTTTAATGGCAGGACAGTATTGCAGTAGGCATTAAAGTTCGTAAGAAATCCAGCTGGTTCATATTAATGAACACTTTTACCTTTGAGAATAGATTCTCATCATTGTATTACATTCTAAAGAGTTAAATAAAAGTTGTTCCTAAGTTTACATGTGCATTTGCTACATCATATGTGGCCATACCAGTGCCCACATTTTGTCAGGCCTTCTTTGGTGTTATCTTACTCCAGTTGAAGTTAGTTAATTTTTCTGAAGGATATCAAGTGGATAAAAAATTGGGGGATTTCAACCACATTTCAAGTAGTTTGGGTGGATATATGCAAGGGTAGAAGAAGAGGATTATCTTACTTTTGACCTTTCCCAGGAGTGACTTTGTTCATAGGTGTTGGATCTGAAAATCTAAATGGACTGTCTTATAAACTTTCTTTTTATCATCTAGGAGCCTGACATATCACATTAAGTATTGAATATAAGTAAACAAATGCCTTCAGGCTTTTGGCATTTTCCTGATCCTATAGGATGCTAGTACAAATTCTTACATACTGTCTCTCTTCGATGTCTAAAATAAATGACCCTGTGTGTCGCTTTCAGTGCTCAGGTCTGAAGCTGGTGAGCTGAAGAGGTGATGTCAGTAACATGGGATAATTACGTTATTTCTTCATGTGCTGACAATAAGCAGTCTCTGTTGGCTGAGAAGTCACCCTCAGTTCTAAATGACTGCTACAAAAGTCTGCTACAGAGGTAGTGTCCCTTGGATTCAGGAATCTTGAAATGTCTGCTTTTGGCAATAAAAAAATGGCAATGTATCATTCTTGTGCTAGTGGCTAAGAGAATCAATGATCCATGTATGCAAAAGAATGTCAAAATTATTGAGTTGGGCTCCTAGTTTATTGCAAAATGTTTTGTTTCCTGAAAGAGCCCAGAAGCAAAAGCAATAAAGTATAAAAAAACCCCAAACCAAACAACAAAAGGATCACGTTCAGCAAAACTTCCTCTTGCAACACCTCTTGTAGCCTTGTCGCTTAGGGTGTTCCTGGACCAGCTAAAAATTTTTGCTGGTGGATTTTCTTTTTCCCTTGTGAAGTTTTCTAGTAAATTACTGAGCCTTTTAGAACTTCTGCCTTTTTACCATCCCCAGTGAGTTCACTCTAACTTAGTGTCTTCGGTTTGAAAGACAGGTGTCTCCTAGGGACGGCAGGAGCCTCCCTTGGAATGAAAAAGGTAAACCCCCTCCCTCTAAATTATTATAATTTTGAAATTAAGGGGCTTTCAGGCAAAGATATGGGAATAGGAATAACAGTTTTTTACTATTATGTATAACAAGGCAAATGAACAACAATAACTGTGGCATTAATAACAAACAGAATCAGGGACCCCTTGACAGAGACAGGAAAGGTTGGAGGAGAGGCTTTGCTCCACAA